>JAODAL010052345.1:0-26047 GCA_025379985.1 Phyllomedusa bahiana
GGGTTTTAAGGGAAATGGCTTTAAAAATTTTCTCTAGCAACTACATAAAATCTTAAAATCCTAACTAACTAAATTGAAGGATCAAGAAATATAGGGGTTTTTTGCAGAAATAGACAATTTCGCTGAGTGTTTGGCACAGCAAGCGCCGCCCCTATTCCTATGAGCCTGAAGCCCGGGAGGCTGAACGGAAGGGTGTTTTTTGTAATACAGGCATTGTTTTTCCCCAATGCAACCATACACATCCCAGTCAGACGTGCACCCCAATTTTCCACCCTGCTCTATTCTGAAATCGTTTTTGTGGCCGCCAAAATGACAGGAAGGCCGAAAATGGCGGATTTTTAATAATGAGCAAGTTTTTTCCCCTTAATTATCGATGACTGAAAATTTCGATCACCAAAAAACCCTTTGCCGATTTAAAACTTTGTCGATAAAAATCGCTAAACACAATGAAAAGCTCTAACCACTTTAAATTTGTCCCTTTTTACACCACAAGCAGTCTCAGCCATGCCACCATGCTACAGTTTTGTACCAAAAACCTTTGGGGCCTTTTTTGGGGTTCATAATTGTGTAAATGCCCGCAATTTTGGGGGCATTCAAAAGTGTTGTGTCTGCCACAGTTTGCGGCAAGTTTTGCCATACGTTCATACATCTACAGAACAGGGCTATGACAGTTTGGCTCCAAGCCCACCCAAAAAATGGCGCCGCCCCATTCATACATTCCCATGTTACCCCCTTTAAAACAGGGTTCATGTTGGGAGATTAGTTTTCCCCAATAAAAAAACCGGGTGGTTATTGTGAGATTTGTAAGTGGTTTTATGGGACAGGGCTGGTTTTGTTACTCAGATGAAACTAAGCATGATTATTGTCTTTCATCTGATGTGCAGTTCTATTTTGTATGAATTATTTTCCTTGTCTGTTTATCATTTATTGCACATGTGCATGCACTCACTCATATTTATGTTCCCGCTTTTTTTTTTTTAGTTTTTACAATTTTTAGACAAAAAAAAAGGGAACACAACAAGAGTAATTAAAAAAGATGCCCCCAAATTGAATTTCACGGGAAACACAATTATTTTCTTAAACATAACAAAGGAAAGGCCCCACAGGCCCTCTTAAAGGAGGTGATATCATAAGAACTAGTGACTCTATATTTCTGGATAGTTGAAAACTTTAAAATATGTTATTTATCCTCTATGGTAAGGCCTGATTCACACCTGTGTCTGAGGTTCGGTTTGGAGCCTTTGACACAGATTCCATTTGGAAGGACTAAAGAAATAGAACAGCATGCAGTGTTATTTTTTTCTGTTGAAATGACGGCTACCCAAAAAAATAAATTTGACAGACCCCATTTTAGTCAATTGGGGCATCAGGAAAAATTGGTTCTCTATTTAATGGACCCAAGTTTTCTTGAGTGGAGGTTTGAACCCCTAAGCTAATTTGAAAAGCTAAAACGCCAAAAAAACATTTAAAATGACTGTTTCTTTGCTTCCCAAAAAATTGAATAAAAATTATTAAAAAAGTTATGTCTACCCCTAAAACACACAAATGAAAACTGTGGGCGGGTCTACAGCAGTGATTGGCATATCCCCCTTGTTTTTCCTAGCTGGCCCCTTGAAGGGATTTTTTGTGGTTTCTAAAAAGCATGCACAAAGGGTACGGCCTTTAAAGGTTTTAAAAATTTTTCCCGAAGTAAATAAACAAGCTCTTGTGCTTTCAACAAATCCACAGGAGGTGAATCTTCTGAACCACTACAAGTGGAGGTATAAGCCCCGTCAGGGAGTGGAGTTTAAAGAGCCTCCTGATTTTCACCAGAGCCCGCCACAAAGCCGGATGGACTTGTGTGGTGGTAGACTCCGAAGTCGCTACCCCTGATGCGACTTGCTTGCAGTGGCGGCTGAGGTGCAACATGGTACAAAATCGACAGGTAGGAACATAGTTGGGGACAGGCAGAAAGATTAGGGCAGGCAGCAGGTAACATAGTCAGGAGAGACGGGCAAGAGGTCTGGTACACGAGAATAACTAAAAGAGTGCACTTCACTCTCCAAAAACACCAAAATAACACCAACAGACTGTAATAGGTGAAATGGAAGAGTAAGAAGATTTCGAATCAGCGCCCAATGATTATCCAATCACCAGCGTGCTGGCCCTTTAAATCTCACAGAGCCAGCACCCGCACGTCCTAGGGAGAAGGTACGCATGCACCAGCACAAAGTAGAAGACTGCAGCGGAGCAGGAACAAGGAGAGGTGAGTATAACTGTACAGGGAACACACGAGTGCGGCGTCAGCGCATCTCGTGACAGTGTTGCTGATAAGATACAGCAGAGAGTGATGTCACCCTCCTCTTCAGGACTGCTTGAACCTGTTAGAACTGAGAGAAGTGGTCGGTAACCTAGTGAAGATTGTGTACAAAAACAGGAGATAAGAACTGCTCTAGCTCTGAAGGGGAAATCAGAAGAGCAATGTATTTGGTTATATCTTTTTAGATTTTTAAAGCTAATCAATGAAATGGAAATACCCCTTTAGGGGCAGAAACTCTAACATACCCCTATTTGTCCAGATATCTTTCAACATTACTTTATATTTTTCAACAGCATCAGTCTGTCTCAGGGATCTTTTGACCTATCATTATATCATCCCAAGTTAGAGTTCTTGCCAAATTTGATATGGAATGTCTTGCAGCAAACTTAACTTTTATGAAGAAAGTTAAACTGTAACCTTGGAGGGCAGTCATAAATGAGATGGGACTTTGTCTCTTCTTCCTCTGTTGTAATATTACGATTTTGCTTTGGAGCACTTTCTTAATTATGATTAACTTTAATGAGTATCTCTAAAATATTGCCACATAGCTGCAGTAATTTGGATACATTTCAAATGTAAAAAGGTTACAATTGGGCAGCTGGTTCCTCAACCACTCAAGCATTTTATTCCTCTAAAGTATAGTATTAGACGTGCGGAAAGCTCATTCCGTACAACGGTCAGCTATAACATTTAAACCATTGCCAGTGAATAACAATGATTGTCTTCAATGGCTGGGATATATTAGGCAGCAAGTGAACAGCTTTGGTGCAAAACATACGAATGTGCCAAAGTTTAGCATATAACTGTCGTACAAATCCTACCGATTTCAAAGTGGTATGGCTGAGACAAATTTTGCCATAGAATGGGACAAATGTATAAAGTGTTGTGAGTCACTGTCATACATACTGGCGCCTTGTACAGTGCTCTAAAGCGATTTAACCCCTTAAAGGGAACCTGTCACATAGGTTATGCCCTCCTGCTGAGGGCAGCACAAGCTAGTGTCAGACCTGCTGTTTCCAGCGCTGTGTCCCTTATTCTGTAAGATGCTGTAATTTTAGAGCATTTAATGCTCAAATCTTATTCATGAGCAGGTGTTAGTCCCGCCCACCAAAGGCTAGCTCCGCCCACTGACAGTTATTCACATGTTTCTACCTATTCAAAGTAATAGGTTTATCAGTTGAGGTGGGCGGGGCTAGCCTCAGATGGGCAGGGTTTGAAAAAAACTGACTCTTTGAATGACTCTTCCAGCTGAAAAATGCAGGTCTGAGCATTAAATACACGAAAACTCCAGTATCTTACAGAATAAGGGCACAGCACGGAAACACAGCATCTACACTAGCGTGCTGTCCTCATAAGGGAAAATCTATGTGACAGGTTCTCTTTAAGGACCTTGCGTTTTTTTTGTTGACACGTTTGTTTTTCCCTCCTCGTCTTCCCAGAGCCATAACTTTTTTATTTTTCCACATACATAGACATATGAGGGCTTTTATTTTGCGGGACAAGATGTACTTTCTAATGGTGTTATTCACTGTACAATAGAATATACTGGGAAACCGCAAACATTTTTTAAGTGGGGCTAAATGTGAAAAAAAGTTCTTTCGCCATGTTTGTGAGTGTTTTGCTTTTACGGCGTTCAATCGTCAGTAAAGTATTCTACAGGTTGATACGCATCCGGCAATACCGAAACATGTAGGGTTTCCATTATGTTTTGGTACTGTAAAAAAATTCCAAACATTTTCTATTTTTTAAATTTGAGATGTGGCGCCATTTTGTGCGACCAATAACTTTTTTGTACTAACACCTACGGATGTCAGGGAGGGTGCATTTTTTGCGGGCTGAAGTGTACTTTTTATCGCTAGCAGTTTGGAATGCATGCGACTTTTTTGATCACTTTTATTCAAATTTTTAAGCGACATAAAATGACCAAAAAATGCAATTTTGGCGTTTGAAATTTTTTTCGTCTACAGTGTTCAGCATATGGGATAAATGATGTTATATTTTTATAGATCGGACTTTTTCGGACGCGGCGATACCAAATATGTGTTACTTTATTATTTTGTTGTTTTTATTTGTAAAATCGCGAAAGGGGGGTGATTTGAACTTTTAATAATTTTCTTTTTACACTTTAAAACTTTATTTATTTTTTTTTACTTTAACATTGAGTCCCCCTATGGCGCTTCACCACTAGGAGGCGCGATCGTTAATACATGCATTAGGATGTACTAAGATGGCGGTTTTCCCACTTCCTGCCTGGGGCCGGAAGTGGGGCATACAAGAACAGGGCAGCTATGGAGGCCTTCAGAAGGCTTCCTGCTGCCATGTCCAGGCATCGGGACTCAGCGATCTCACCGCTGATGTCCCGATTGGAATGAAGAATGGTGTGCGGCACCGTTTTTCATTCATTTAGACGCTGGGGCCATCTTTGCTGTGGCATCTAAAGGGTTAAACAGCGCAGGTGGCGGTGTTGTAACTGCTGGGTGTTAGCGGCGATTAGCCGCTAACACCCGGCTGCTGTGTAGCAGGATCGCACTGCGATCACGCTGCAAAGCCCCTTAGTGACCCTGGGACGTACCCATACGTCCAGGGTCGTTAAGGGGTTAAAACTGGCAAGTCGGCGCCAGGTTTCATATATGTCACCCTTAGTTTTTATAAGTGTTGACAGCAAGAAATATTGGTAATTGTAAGGACTCAAGTGACTCTGATTGGGGCTAAATTTTGGTGCTAGATGACTGGGTCACCTCATCTCTTAAATGACAGGTCTTGCAGGATGATCCTCTATGCAATAGTTAGTATGTAGAAAAGTCAGCTAGTTATCTGGCAAAAAGGTCATGGGTGCCTCACTGATTGTGCATGGGGAGCTAGGGCTAGGTCCATCTTGTCTGATCCCACAGACGAGCTACTGTAGTTTGATTTGGTAAAACATTTGCTGATAGAAAGCTGTTACAGCATACAATGTATTAGAGCATGCAGCACATGGGGCTGAGTAGCTGCAAACCAATCAAACTACCTGTGCTCTGGGCAATGTTCTTCTGGAAAAATTTAGATGCTGGAATTTGTGCAGATATTACTTTGATACATAACACCTACCTAAACATTGTTGCAGACCAAGTATACTCCTTCATGATAACAGGATTTCCTAAGGCCATGTCTACATAGTTAAAGTTAAAATACTGTAATCCGACGGTATTTTAATGTCGCTTCACCGCCGTTTTGGTGCAACTTCTGTGCCAAAAGCCACGGTCAGATTTTGGATTCTCACTAGCCCAGCACATTGAGGCTATGGGAATCCAACCGGAATCCGTGTTCTATCTGTGTAGACTACAGGAAGGATTTTCTATTGAGGTCTACACAGCATTGGGTACAGTCAGACTTTCAGTGGATTCTAAATAATGAATCTGGTGAAAATCCGACGAGAATCCAATGCTACAAGCCTAACTGATGTCTTTTTTAGCAAGATATTGCACCCTGCTAAAAATGCTTAGGAATTGAGGACCATGAGAGAGGAATCAACTGTGGGATGTGGTGGAAAACTTAGTCCAATCTATGGGAGCTCCAGCTTTATTCACTTACGACATTGGGCCAGGGCCGTTCCTGGGCTAAATTTCACTCGGGGCGAGGTGAAGAAATTTCGCCCCCCCCCCCCCCTCCGATGTAACATAAAGCGCCACAATGAAGCACAGTGCATCACCATCAACCAAAGCCAAAATATACAGACAGCTTTACCACAATGTGCTGCATATAAAACTACTAGATAATAGTCATACAGTTACCAAATAACACTGCTACACAAAACCAGAATCCCAAGACCACTAAGACCACATATCACCAGCACACAGTGACCGAATAATACCACCACATATCACCACATAGTGACCAAATACAGCAACACCGTGACCACATATCACCACCATATAGTGAATGAATAATACAAACTGACCATTACTGAATACAAACCATTATACTTCAACCAGTATTACCAGCATACAGTGACCATACAGTGGTGGATAACCGCTGAACACAGGCTCTGCAGACATATAAGCGGTTACAGTAAAGTTATATTTAGTGACTCACAGGAGACGTCTCTGAAGAGTTGTTCTCTTTCTCTTCTTCTTCTCCATCTCTCCCAGTCGCCATGACGACTACTCCCGACTCTTCACTGTAAAAATTTACAAAACAAACATCTTAAGACTCCTTACTTTATCAGCACTTCTCTAACAATTCCTATCTCTATACAAACTCCCCATCTATAGCATCTCGTATGGTAGCCATGTAATAGCCCCTGTAGCCATGTAGTAGCCCCCTGTAGCCATTGATGCCCCTCTGTAGCCAGTGATGCTCACTGTAGCCAGTAGATGCCCCCTGTAGCCAGTGATGCCCCCGTAGCCAGTGATGCCCCTCTGTAGCGAGTGTGGCCCCCCTTGTTCCAGTGTGCCCCCCTTGTAGCCAGTCTGCCCCCCTTGTAGCCAGTGATGTCCCCCTTGTAGCCAGTAGATTCCCCCCTGTAACTAATTATAAAATAACAAAAAAGTACTCACCTCGGTCCGCGTGTCCCGGTCCGGAGCTGCTCAGCGGTGGGAGTTGCTAGTGGTGTAAGCAGCGTGACGTCATCACATCAGGAGATCGAGCGTCACAGGGGGCGCGGTGAAAGCTGTGCGCCCCCTGCGACGCCGAGTATGTATCGGCACTCAGTGAGCACCGATACATACAGGGGAGGAGGCGGGACGGGAACGATCCGTCCCGCCTCCTCCCTGCCCCAGCTGGCTCTGCCGACTGTTATAAAACAGTCACGCAGAGTCACGGCCGTTCCTAGGGGCGGCAGGGCGGGCAAATCGCCCGGGGAGCCGCGGCTCCGCTCCCCCGCTGGGCCCCGCCGCCCCTGCCCGCCCCTAGGAACGGCCCTGCATTGGGCTTATGGGTACGTCCTGATGCCGGTAAGGGGCTTTGTAGCGGGATCACAGCGCTAATTGCAACTAATTACAGAAAATGCTTGGAATTTTTTTACGGTACCAAAACTTGATGGAAACCCTACATGTTTGGTATTGGTGGATGCGAATCAACCTGTAGGCTACAGATAACACATCATTTTTACTGAAGATTGAACGCTGTAAAACTCCTGCAAACATGGCACAAGTATGTTTTTTTTCACATTTTGTAACATGAATAACACCAAAAGTACATATGTCTATGTAGATGGGAAAATAAAAAAGTTATGGCGCTATGGAAGGTGAGGAGGGAAAAACGAACATCAAAAAAAAAAAAAAGGCCTCGGCATTAATGGGTTAAATGTATAGGATTGAGTGATAATAACAGGATAATAAACTAATCACAAATTGCCCTGCTGTTGGAGCCCAAAGTGCTTTCTGCAACCTGTGGGGCAGCCATACAGCTAATGTTTTATTTCCTGGAATCGCACTAGAGAGGATTAGTATTACATAATGCCCATTGAAATCAAGGAGCCATCAGTGCAATCCATAAACTTGTCAGGTTCTCCAGGTAAGAGTTAACTCAGGTTGCCCTGAGGGTCCGTCTACACAGGAAGGATTTCCAGTCGGTTTTTGACGTGGATTCAGATTGTCAAAACTGTCCAACTGTAAAACCATCCCCATAGACTTCAATAGAATATCCAAGTTGCAGTCCACACGACTTGGATTTCAAAACTGCTGTTTTTGCAAAAAACTTGGAACATGTTCATCTTTCCATCAGATTTCACTCTGAAAACAGAAAATGTACTATTGAAGTCAATGGGACTGCTTGAAAACCGACCAGAAAGCTTTGTGCATGGTTTTTGGTGCGGATAATTCAATTGTGCTCTATGATGCAAAAACCATAAAAAACTGAAACCTAAATCTGCAGCAAAAAACAAAGAACCGCCAACGTTCATACATGTCGCCCCCAGTATTAAAAGGTTTATTAACTTTTCAATACACAATAAATTCTATTTAGATAAAACCACAAAACCTCTTTCATATGAAAAGAATGGACAATTTCATGTTGCAATAACAATAATAATAATCATTGGAATTTTGAAAAATTCTGAAACCCTTCCAATCTTTTCACGCCACAACAAATATTTCAAAAAGTTTTAATGTATTTTCTCAGAGCTGACAGAGCAGAAAGAGGACAAGCAGTAATGAACAGCAAATCCTGGACTAGTAATTATCAGTCCTAATGTTCTAAGGAAAGTCAAGTCAACAGTAAAATACTATACTAAGAGGGTAAATATCTTAACTAGTATAAGCTTCAAGCTTACCAACCATAAGAATAAAGAAATTGACTTCTCTTTGGTTCATTCCTTACAGAAACTTGGAAACTTGCTGTGCCAGGAACTACAACACAACTCAACCAGGTCTGTAGTTTTAAAGGGCAAATTGACGCTCAAAATTAGCTTAAAAATGCACCTGATTAGAGATGTATTTTGATTTTTTTTTTTAAAGTGTGTAGTATGTTTTGCATTTATGGACTGAAAATAAGCTCCATTATTGTTTCCATGGGGATTTTACTTGCGTAAATGCCTCAAGAATTGACAACGCACTTAAATTTACGCAAGTGAAATTGGTCCAAAATGCGTGTTGCAAATACACTTGTAAAATACGACTCGTGCGTATTTTACATTGGAATTAATGAGATAGAACAACGTTTGAAACTGATTTTGGGGTGTATTTCAGAGCTTGTATGAGTTTGTATTTTTAGATTTTATTAGTGTAGCAGAAGATTAAAATTCTTACAACCCCAATTAATGGCAACAACACATCCCAACAATGTTGGGACTGGGCCATGTCTACCATTGTGTAGCCTCCCTTATCTCTTTGCAACAATCTGTAAATATCTGGGAAGTGACCAATTGCTGAGGCTTTGGGAGAGGAATATTGTCCTGTTCTTGTCTGATATTGGATTCTAGCTGTTCCAGCTGTCAAATTTTCAGTTTCATAATGTGCTAAATATTTTCTAGTGATAAAAGGTCTGGACTGCAGGCATCCAGTTTAGCACTTGGACTCTTCTTCAGTGAAGCCATGGTGTTGTGAAGGAGGTAGTATGTGATTTAGCATTGTGTTGCTGAAATATACAAGATTTTCCCTGAAAGAGACGTTGTCTGAATAGAATCATATGTTGTTGTAAAAGCCCTATATACTGCTCAGCATTGACAGTGCCTTTCAAGATATGTAAGCTGCCCATGCCAAAAGAACTAAAGCAACCCTATACCAATGGAGATGCAGGCTTTTGAACTGTGCATTAATAATAAGCTGGATGGTCCTACCTCACTTGTCTACAGGACATGACATACACAGTTTCAAATTTTGATTCAACTGTCCACATAACAGTTTTGTCTCAGTCCATTTTAAATGAGCTTTGGCCCAGAGAAGATGGTGACGTTTCTGGATTGTGTTGGTATAGGACTCATTCTTTACAGGATGGAACTTTAACTTGCATTTGTAAATTAGATAAAAAACTGTGATTACAGACAATTTCCAGAAGTATTCTTGAGCTAATGCATTTATTTGCATGACTATAAATTATGGCTGCTGTGAAGTGACATGAGAATACAATATTGACCTTCAGCCTTGTTCCTGGTGTCCCTTAAAGTACATTAAGAATATAATCACCAAGTGAACACATATGTAAAAAGACATACACCTTCATACCCTCTTCCTCCTGATGTATTTATATGTATTTATAAATATATACTATTATATCTGTTATTTAGATGTATTTTTTCACAATACTTACATCACAGTCTCTTATGCTGATTGGTTGTTGATTCTGTCTTAGGGCATGTTCACACGGCGTATTGGACCGCAATACGCCAGGTATTTTGGAAGCACGTGCTGAATTCCAAAGCATGGGGGGCCGGCCGGGCATCGGACCCATAGACATGCATTGTCAGCAGCGCATAAGCACCGTGAACAAAAAACATCTCGCTTCTCTCCCTGGGTGTACGATACGATCGCATTGTACGCCCGGGGAGATGACGCGTAATTCATAGCTCTCTATAAGAGCTATGAATTACCGTAATTGCGGCGCACATTTCTCCATATACCCTGTTTCCACGAAAATAAGACAGTGTCTTATATTAATATTTGCTCCTAAGGACAAGCTTAAACTTATTTTTAGGGGATATCTTATTTTTTAAGAAAAAGAATTCACATTTATTGTTGAACAAATAATCAACGTGTATTAATATACTGTAGTGATATCATCACAAACATCAGCATAAGCAGCCAAACTCTAATTGCATAAAAAAAAAAATGAACTACGTCTTATTCTTGGGTGTGTCTTATTTTCGGGGATACAGGGTATAAAGCGCAATACGCGGCGAAATGCGGGCGCAAATACACGTCAAAATAAGCCGTGTGAACATACCCATATACATGCTTTTCAGGTACCACCAAAGCTATGACTATGGGCAGATCATCTGGAAATGCGTCAGAGGTCTTTGCAGTTACTTTATGCTATTTATACACTGGTGTTTCAGAATTTTAATATGTTTACAATAAAGCCTTATATATTTGAAACACTGCTGAATCCCACTCTATTCCAGTTTGTCTCCACTACTCCAAGGTTCTCGTAGTAAACCCATGCACTTTCCAAAATGACCAGGTCAAGTTGCTTTAACTATTCGGGTTAGCTGGTTCTTTCTTTTTTTTGCCTTTCCCCCTATTAGCCTAACCATACCCTGCTTCTCATGTGCATTGCTTATTAACAGGGAGATCTCTGATAACTGTACCTGTAACAAACCAAGTACCTGTGTGTCTATTACGTGACAAAGACAGATTTTCATCTCCTGAAAGTAAACATTGAAGTATTCTTTTCAGTGACTGCATGCAGAGATCCTGAAAACCATGAGGTAATGATACAGAAAGTAAATTGGAAAACTGGACAGTAATAAAGCCATTTTTTCTTTACGATCATTGATGACATATTGATAGGATATGCCATTCATGTCAGAAATAGAGTTGGGATCCACAACTATCTCCAGAATTGGTCCCCAAAACTCTCCATTCATTTCAGTGGGCATTTCTAGTACAGCTGAGTGGTTGCATTGGGCTGTACATGGAACTGATTGAAATGAATGGAGTAATCACACAAGGCTGGCCACTTCTTCATTCAGAATGGGGAGTTTCTGAGGCCTGTAGTAGAGGTCCCAGAGGTGGGACCCACACCTACCTGACACTGAGGGCATATCCTATCGATAAGCCATCAATGTTTACAATGACAAAACTCCTTTAAGTGCACAATAAGTAACCCTTATTTAGATGTACAGTATTCATTACTGTATATTTTAATTTAGATTAGATATTTAATATATATGATTACTTTTTCATATATCATCACTATTTAAAATTTGCCATTCACAGCCCTAACAACTTTGATTATTTATCTTTCATATCAGCCTCCCTAATCAATAAATATTGGCATACTGTGTATACTTCATAACGTATCACTTCTCCAGCACCTGCAAGGTAGTAGTCACGTTACAATAAAGCATATATACCTGTTTTGTATGTGTTATTTCTCGTTTATGTGAAGATTGTTATCAGTGTTTGGAGTGTGCCTTTAACGGCTTTCTTCTGCATAAAAGCAGAAGGTGCAAAGTGCAAGCCCTGTAAAGATGTGGAAAGTGCACAGACATCTTTGCACTGCAGTAAAAATTGTAATCTAGGTGACAATCATACTGCACTGTCTGTATCTACCTGTGATAAATGCTGTGCAGAGGGATTTTCTTTGTAAGACACCATAAGAATGCATTTTAGGAATGACTTTGTTCTCAATATGAGTTTAAGAGATATCATGATTTTCACATTTATTAACCTCTCAACATGAGTGATACAAAAATAATATTAATAATTCTCTGTCTTCAAACATGGCCCGGAGATACTGAATTGTTGTATGCATGGACCTTTTATTGTATTTTCACACACAGTGAATCTGCTGTAAATTTCAGGGCAAATTTTGTCAAACACTAGTTCTGGATTTCGTGTGGATTTTTATATTTTCTTTTTTTCAAATTCAATCATCTTTATTGCGAAATAGCAAAACACATAAAGTACAAAAGTCCACTTATTGCAACAAGTCATCGAAAGCAGTGATACATCAAACGAAAATAAGGAATTGGTACAGAGTACATTTTTTTTTCCCCTTGACCCAATCCCAACCCGTGGGCAAAAGCAGATTCAAGAAAGGTTGAGACACTGCAAAGTGAATTTATCCTAACAACTTTAAGAAAAAGACGATGGCATTAAGCTTCCCGTGAGCGTAGCCGTTGCCTGAGAAACCAATATGTACCTCTTATACCAAGCCTTAGATAAAACATGGAAAAGACGAAGGGGGAAAAAGAAATGGTGACATAAAATAACCGAAAGCAAACGAGGTACCACTTAGAACAGCGGCTCGATTTGGCGCTCCCACCTCCCTTACAAAAAAAAAAAAGAAGTGAGAGATTGCTAGAGCCCCTCAACACCTCCACTCGATCTTCAACCTCCCCAAGGTGTCTCCCCCTCCTGCACTGTGGCGAGTTCCTCTAGGCATGGTACAGATATCAGTCTGTTTCACAAAGAAACTCAGTCCTCCCAGACACTCACATATCGCTATAGCACGAAGGGGAATCAATCTGAACTCCTCCAGGCCTGAAGGGCATGGACCTCTCGATCCAGTCGCTTAATGGTTTGGCTGTGGTGCGCGATCCAAAGATCTAGGGATGAGTATCTTGGCAGGCAACGGATCGGGCTGGGGAATCATGCACCAGATGTTACTTAAGCAAGGCATGGGTAAGGGATATCCAAACAGCAGCACCAGTCTGGTCTACCCCGGGAGCTTCAACATCCCAGTGATGTGTTGGATTAAGTTCATGACCCCCGAACCCACAAAGGTTGCAGAGCAGCTGCTCCACCATATGTGGGTCATAGTAGACCCCTCTCTTTACCGCATCTCCAACAGACTGCAGGGAGGACAGGGGAAAGTGGATTAAGAAGTGCTGCACCCGTAACGATCTGTAACTATTTTATAGTTGAGCACTGGACCTGAGGACACCGAGGATACAGTTGGATCAGCTGGAAGGCTTTGGACCACACCTCCTCGAAAGGACGGTGACGAGTTCCCTCTCCAACCGTGCTGAAACGTGCTTGTTCACAGACCGCGAGAGTAAGAATAACCTAAACAGGCCTGAGAGAGGCTCTTTTCTGAGTATCTACACAAGAGCACCCACTAGCTCAAAGTGTGGTAAGAGGTCTATGCACCACGAGTGGTCGTTTCCATCTAGCATACAGGCTGCGTCAGCTGGTAATACGTGAACCTTGCAAAACCGCCGGTTACCGCGTCGGTGCCTACCAGACTATCATACAGCCCTCAATTTCCCTGACTCGAGGACCCTGTCCGAGAACCAAGGGGCCACCCATGTCTAGATCCCATCAATCGAGCCCGCTGGAGTCAGAGAGCACGGGACGTCAGGGTTAGCCAAGCAATGGGGTGCATGGCCGCCTACGTCAAACAGACGCCATCATTTTTTATGGCTGGAAGCGTATGACCTATATCTTTATGACAGAGTCTGGGCAAGCAGCTGGACGCGACTAACAGACCACAAGTAAGTACTGAGCGCGACAACCAAGACAAAGGCCCGCGGTTGGAGGCCCCATATATCAGGGTCTCCAACCTTACCCAAGTTTGGAGCCGCCTCCCTGAAGGAATCCAGGGTTCTCACCGTCACCCGCAGCCAGGTAGTAGGTCTTGAAAGTCTTGCAAAGAGAGTCCCACCTCTGCCTTTGTGGCCTGAAGTAAGGGTGGATACATGATCTGCATTCATGTTTTACTTGCACCATACAATGTTGAAGTTATCTTCTGCGAAGTTCTAAAAAAGGCCTCGGGAGAAGGATGGGGATTGCCTGGAACAGATACAACAGTTTGGGCAAGTATTCATCTCAGGATATTTAAGCCCCAAATCCACGAAAAATCTTGTTCCATTTCAATAAATCCTCTTAATTCCTGGCCTAGGAAGGGGGGAGCGAAATTGAGATCAAAGAATTTGTTCCGGTTGAGGGAATGTGAACACCCAGTAACTTGAAAGAAGACTCTCCATGAGAATGGAAGGTTGTTCTCATCCCCGCCCGAGTTCAGATCGGTCGTGCGAATATTGAAGCCATAGCATAGCTCTTTGACCTGTTTATCTTATGATTGCTGTGCAGGCTATATTCGTCTAATAAATCCTCCTTACTCTCGGGGAGGAAGTGGGTTCCCCAAGTACAGGAGTAGATCATCAGCAAAAGCCGAGCATGAACTGATGCTCACGACCCGGATTCCTCCACCCGGGGGTCGTTCCGGACGCCTCAGCAGGTGTTTCGATGGCCAAAACGTAAGAAATGGGGGAAAGAGGACATCCCTGTCTGGTGCCATTACCGATTGTCAAGGAGTGAACAAAAGTTCATTAATCCTGATTTGAGGCCTGGTGAGGATATAAGGCCATTACCCTTCCCGCATAATCGGCCAAGTCCCAGGACTCTCATCACTCCTGCTCAAGAAGGGCCTCAAGCTACTCTATCAAATGCCTCTCCACTCCAGGGACAGGAGAAGGCACGGGGTTGTTTGAAGGCGAACCTGGTGGATCAGGAAATGTCTTAAGTGTGTTGTCCCTCGCCTCCCTGTCGGCACAAATCCACCTGATCCGGTGACAAATGGTAAGAGGAGAGGGTTAAGTTCTAAGCGCCAGCAACTTAGGCGAAATATCTCGATCTGTGTTGATGAAGCGATATGGGCCCGATAATTCTGGCACTGAGATGGGTCCTTTCCCCTCCTTAGGAATCACCAACAATGATGGGCCCCAGAAGGCCGGATCGTAAAGGGATCCCGTGGAGATCATAATAAAAGCCCGGAGGAGAGGCTGGGACAAGTCGACAGAAGAGCTTTGTAGAAAAAGCTGTAAACCCATCCCGGCCTGACTTTTGCCAGATGGGAGGATTTAAATGCTCAGCAACTCCTTCTCTGGGAAAAGGGTTCTTCCAGGGAGGCGAGGGAATCCTCGGGAGTGGGGGAAGGGACGTTTAGCTAAATACTTGCGAAGTTGATTTCTCCCTCGTGCACTCACCCAGGTAGATTAATAGAGCTGGGCATAGTTAAGTCCTGGAAGACCTTCAAGATGTCGTTGTTAATAGACACTCGACCTCCCGGTGTCCCATAATGGAAAGACAATATAGGTGGCTCTCTATACCCTAAGTGCCCGGCCAAAACTAGCACCGTTTGTTACACCAGGCATAAGAATGAGCTAGAGCAAAGACGGTCTGAATCTTTTATGTCTATGTTTTCCATAATGCTGAAAGAATGTCATGACGTGTCCGATCATGCTCTCAGGTCCGACTCCATACCCATGTCTATATGAGTCGCCTCTAATGCGGCTAAGCGGTCAAGAGGGCCTGCAATTTAGCACAGACTTCTCTCCTTGAGTGCTCCATGCTTACATTAGGACACTCTAGAGTGGCACTTCAACGCCTCCCATTGACCTGCGGGAAAGGGTCATCTCATGAACCGATAAAATGTGGTCCGTACAGTTCTGAAGGTCCTGGAGACAAAGGGAGTCCGACAGAAGTGACTCCATTCAGTTTCCAAGAGAACCCAGGACTGGATTAATGACTGGAGGCAAATATCGCAGTGTACTGTAGCATGTTCCGAGTGGAGGATGCTGCGCCCACCGAGGCCGACACCACCCAGCGAAGCCAGGGAGTGCTGCGGTAGGAAATAAAGTCTAAGCGGGAGTAAGAGTTGTGAGGGATGAGTAGAAAGGTGTTAGTCCCGCTCCTGGGGGTGCAGCAACTCCAAACGTCCATCAGCTGCATGTCATGGCGCAATCTTTTTCACCTCTGTTAAGTGTGCGGCTGATGTATCGAAAAGTGCCCAGATGAGGTGTCAAGGGATGGGTTAGCGCCAAATGTAGATCCCCCCCAGGTATGATCGTGTCCTGGGCTATAATGCAGTAGGGCATCCAATGTTTTAGCGAGAAGATATGTGGCCTGAATTGGCATGTATATGTTTTGCCAGTGTAAGGTCTGGCCTAGGAGAATATATTGACAAACAAGGCCCAAGCATCCTCATCCGATAGTGTCTAACACCTGGTAACAGGGAGCGATTTGTGGAAGAAAATTGCCACTCCCCTGACTGGCTGAAACTACTGTTATGGCACCAGTCCGGGAAATACTTGTTTAGTAGGATTGGATTTGCAGGAAAGAAGATGGGTTTCCTGGAGGAAAGAATTTGCGTTCATCCCGCTGCTTTATGGAGGTGATAGAGACCTGGACCTTTTTTTGGGGACGTTTAAACTCCCTTAATGTAAGGACGTAAGGCGTAAATTCGCCATAACGATCGTTGGAGGGTGCATAAGTCACAACGTCCCCGCTATGAGGAGGGGGAGCAGCGCGCTCCGTCGCCCACAGCCAGTCAAAAGAGTGTACCAACAGTCAAGAAACTTCAAATACAAAAAACAAAGCCAAACATATCAGGCCAAATATCTAACAAAAGTCACGATATATAACTGCCCATAACCCATGCCATGTTACTAAGGGTCGTACCCCTAATCGGGGTTTCTCCCAGTGCCAACCCAAGGAGAGCCAAGACAGAGGACACCGGGGTGAAACGGGAAACCTCCCACGCTAAGGAGCGCAGGAAAGCCACCCCCAGAGCCCCCCTCATCACACTCGGGCCAAAGAGCGCCCTCCCGGACCCACCCAGAGGGAAGGAAAAAAGGGTCAGTTAGGCAGAAAGGTGGTAAGAGGAACAAGTTATTGGGAAGAGGGAAAGGTCCGGAATGGGCGGTCCCCACCCCCTACTCAGGTCCAAAGTGCAGATGAGATCTAAGCAACATATAACAATAGATTTGTAGAAGAATCTGCAAGACACCACTGATGACTGAGTAGAGTCTCCACCATCTCCACGGTAAGTGGGGTCGACTCATCCAAGACAAAGGACCTGGACCAGGGACCACCGTCCAAAAAGAAAGAGAAAGAGGGTGAACAAACCAGGACGCGAGCCCCAGAAGGAAAAGATCCAGAGTCCGCAGACCCCCAGGACGGGGAGAACCCAATCAGTGTAAGAAACACAAGGGCAAACATATTCAAGAAATTGAACCGTGACTTGGATCCCGCGAGCAAGGAACCCTCAAGCGATGCGGCTCTCTGCCTGCAGCTGGCAGTCGGGCTGTCTCGGCGGCGTCGGGGCCTCCGAGGCAAAGAAGACACCAGGTGGGTGCCTTGTCGCTGGTTACCACGTAGCTGAGTCATGTCATTGTCAGTGTCCATGGCGATATCAGCAGGCCAATCTGGGAGGGTCACCTCCGGCAATTGCAGGGTTCCCAGATAAAGATGGGCAAGTCCTCCATAGTGCGGAAGATGAGCGTCTTGTCCAGGTGCCTAACCTGCAGTGAGAAGGGGAAGCCCCATCTGTACGATATATTTTTAGACTGAAGAGCCGCTAGGAGGGGCTTAAGTGCCGCTCTCATACGCAGTGTGCGCCGGGACAGGTCAGGGAACAGATGCAAGAGGATCCCCTCAAATTCTACCCGCTGCATCATTCGAGCCTTGCGCATAAGTTCCTCTTTGATCGTAAAGTGATGGATCCTACAGATGACGGTCCCGAGGGATTAATTGGGTCAGTGCTCTGGTCGGGCGCAGAGCTCTGTGGGCTCTGTCGAATTCCATGAATGTTTCTTCCGTACGGCCAAGAATGAAGTTGAACAACCTAGTTAAGGTGGAGGTGAGCTCGCCCTGCTTGACAGACTCCAGCAGGCCCCTCAGCCTGACGTTGTTGCGTCGACTGCGGTTTTCCAAATCATCCAGATGCGAGGCAAGTTGGAGATGTTGTGCAGACTGTCCCGAAACTTGAAGATTGAAGAGAAGGATATAATAAGCGTCGTAGATTCTTGAGCTTTTTCCAATTGGTGAACTCGTACTTGTAGGTCTGCCACGTTGGATTGGACCGGCGGAGCTCCATGTCTCCAGGAATTGTTTGCATTTCTCGGCCAAAGACTGTAAGATCTTGTTTAACGGCAGAAAAGAGAGCAGGCCGACGCAGCTCAGGTGAGCCTCCCAGTGCAAGCGAAGCATCTTCAGGAAGGAAGGAGACCTGGTGACTGGATTGGGGCAGATCCGATGGACCCCGACGATGGATGTGTTTGAGACATGTGTATTCAGCGCCCTGTGCGTTGGGGCAGATCCCCCAGTTGAGGAGTTGGGGCCTGGATGCCCACGCGCCTGAGTCTGAGAGGCCTGTTCAGAGGCGTGGAAATAGGTCGCTTGACCTAGGGGGGGTCCAACGGGACAGAGTCAGCAGGAGGGCCCGCATAGTCAAGGGCCAGAGGCGTGGAGTGTGAACCAACACCTCCTCCCCCCCCGAGCCCCGCCACTGCCCCAAGCCACGTCGGATGGCCCCTCAAAGCCTGCACCCATAGGGCTCTCCTGCAAGTGAGTCTGGAGATGGCATGGTGGAGTCCATGATAACTGACACTGGGCCTCAACTGGCTGATGTAGCGTAGGCTCCATCTGAAACTAGATATCGCAGCGCAGGTCCCCTCACTCCTGCCTTGTGCTTGTAAAGCAGGTTGAGGTACCCCTTTAAGAGGCATCCGTGCCCTCTAGGTCCCAGTGGACCGATCGGGACCACGGCATTGTGGCTAATCCTGTGGGCCCGGAGAGACCAGAGCGTTTCCCCTGGTGTCGATGCGCTCTGCAACCACCCATTGGCCAGAATCAAGTGGTGTCTCCTGTTGTCCTCGAGGGCCTTCAGCCGCCCATTTTACTAGGCCCCCAGGGGAGAGTATGAGGCCCCGATCCACCCTGCAGAACGGCCGTTCCGGGGTTGGAAGGGAAGGGTGGTCCCGCTGTGCGTGGACGCCTCCGACGTGCTCACATCTCCTGGATCTCGATGCACTCCGGGTTGCAAGAGGTTTCTCCTGCCCGCGGGAGCCCTTTCCCTCCCGCACTGACCTGATGGATGCGCTGCCTCCGGTTTGGGGCGCCGCACGGCCTGCGCAGCACCGCCGGCGTCCCGGCATCAGGGGTCGGTGTTTCCCGGGGTTCCCTGGGGTGCGGGGGCCCGTCCTTTAAAGCTTCCCCGATGCTCCGGTCCCCCCCAAAGGTATGGGGGGCGTCCGTGCCCCGCTGTTTTTTGCTCCCCCGAGAGGGCAGTAAGTTCCCGTGTTATTGGGGAAGTGTGGAGTTGGGCGCCCGGCTTTGATTTCTGGCCGAAGCGCAAGATGGCCCGGGCCCTGCTCTGCCCCGCGGGAAGGGATCCCTCCCCCCTAAGGTGCTGCAGGGGACAAAAAAATTTGGGAATGGACCCCCCCAAACGGGGTCCTAGATGACCGGGCGAAAAAGGGGTCCTTTCTTTTTGGGTTTTTGCCCATGATAAAAGGACCTGGAAGTCATTAAAAGGGCCTTTTGGAGGGCCCCCTTCCCCGAAAGTCCTAAACCCCTCATGGTTTTGGCCACCCCCCCCTGTTTTTTTATTTTTTCAAATTTTAATGGCACAAGGCAAAATCCAAAAAAAAAAAAAAAATTTTTTTCAGGGCCAGATTTTTAAGGTAAAGTTTCCCCTCCTTATCCCAAATTAAATTTAATGTTTGAAAAATCTGTGATAAATGCACCACAAAATCAACAACAGATCCCCCTCCCCCCCCCGAGGGGGTTATGCGTTCGGGTAGGGCTACACTGGGCAGCGGGGATGCAGCCAATCGGCCCCCCGCCTATGTGTCCACCAATTGCTGCAAGAAATGTCCCCCAAAAATTTTTGGGTACTGTTCCCGATACATCAAAGGCAGGGAAAAATCACAGCGACTTCGCCATGTAAACCTACCTTTCAAAGGGGGAAATTCCCAAATTTTTTGTTTTGTTTTTGACATGTAGGCAAAGGGAAAAAAAAGACTATTATCAAATACTTGCGGTTTTGATTCTTTTGCTTCTCTTCAGAGTTAGGACAAAATTTTATCTCCTGTTTTTGTTTCACAACTTCCCCGGTTGCCACCCCCCACTCTCTCCCCTTAAAACAAAAACAGGATGAATTTGGGGATGTCCCCCTCCCTGTTGCATTTCCCTTTTCTATAAAAAAAAGGACTTGTTTTTACTTTTCTACTGATAAACTTTTAACCCTTTAGAGCTCAATTTGCCCTTTTGCACAATTTGTTTTTCAAACCTCCGAAAATGTGTCATTGTAACCCGCAACCGCCCAATAATCAAATTGTCTTAAAAAAAATGATGGGCCCCTGGGCATAGCACTGCATGGGCCCTACTAAGTACATGACATCACACTGGGCCATGCCTCAAGCCCCTCCCAAGCACACCCATATTATCACGCCACTTATGTCTGTACACTGACAACCTGCAACCTACAAGACTATTTGGTAGGCCAGGGAGCCTTCAGCTCCCTTCACCATGGTTTTTAACTGTTTGCATGTCCTAAAACACACAGTTAAATAAACAAGGCCAACCACGGGATCCATGGTATGTTTCTTGTATTCCTGGGACATTAATACAACACCAGGGGCCCCTATACTTGTGAGGCCCCTAGGGCAACTGCCTAGTGTGCCCAATGGAAAAGATGGCCCTACTAATATCAGCAGAGCAGATATGTCGATCACTGCTATAGACCAATCCACAGCCTCACCAGGAAGTGTGAGCCTGAAGCTGGCTGTGGCTCTGTAAAACAGCATGGTGAGAACACCCCTTTAAGATGTATCCATTAGGATTTACACATTCACAAATAGAGGTAATGCACCAATTGCTTTGATTTCACAATGTTATTATTGCTCACATAGTTTTTAAATCAAAACTAATTTTCAATGTTTTACCTGTGAAAACCAAATGGCAGTTCACATTAAGACACGTGGTTTTGCCCTGTGTTATCTGCCGCTCGGCACATTACTGTTACACATGAACCCAGTATATGTTTTGTGTTTCAGTTCCTCACCATTTTCTGTTTACTCTCTGCATTTACGTCTGCAGGCTGGGAACCCACAGAAACTTCTGTTCTCAGCGTAGAAGTGGATACGTTTGATTCCAATATTACATAAACCCTAACCCTAAACAACCCCGACTTCAGACTCATACATTAAGTAAACCTTGGGACCTTGAAACATTGTTGCTATCATGGGTGGGGAAAGATTTTTTGCTGATGTCGCATTATCTAAATTTAAAGGAGTTGTCTCATTACAGGCTTTCAGCCCACTTCAATGCTTCTGGCAGCAAAGGATTTTTGAATTGAGGGGCGTGCTTCTTGTCTGCCTCTTCTCATCCCTCTTCACCCCTCCACTCAGCACACAGAAAGCTCTCCCCCATAACTTCTTTACAGCAGGGGAAGGGTGAGGGGATTTGCCGCCAGAGTTAACCCTGTGTGTGCCTGCCTAGGTCTGCTGCAGGCTGCTGGATCAGCTGCACTGTCAGCTCCACGGAGACAGGAGAGGGCTGATCTATGAGTGTGGAGAGGTCTGTGAAGCTGTGTATGCTAATAGCAGAGCAGGGGGGATGCAAGTGTTCCTATACCCCCTGCTTAGCGCATACAAATCTCCATCTCAAGCAACAACAAACAAACCCTGTCAGAACAGACACAGAGCAGCTGTGAAGTGAGTTACTATAATCACGATGTGTCACTAGTACAGCAGAGCATGAACTGTTCACATGTCCCCCTGATCTGTTCTATTAGTATAGTCAGAGCTCCACAAACACATCAGGATTATAGTAACACACTTCATTGCTGTCACATCTATTGACCACAGATCAGCCTCATCTCTGCTCTCCTCAATCTGTGTAGAGAGCAGGAGGAAGCAGGCACACACAGGGTTAATCCAGCTACACAGATACAGAGCCCTCCCCCTCCCTCCACTACAGAAGCATACTGTGTGGGAGGGGCTCTGTGCTCTGACTTGTATTCAGAAACAGATGAGTCACCAGGCCTGGCAGCCAGTGAGATAAAGATCAACAGGTCTGCTGCTATAGTGATTTCAGGAGCTGATGCACTACTACTAACAGGGATAACTCAAAATCAGTAGGACATTTGTGATGAACATATATTGCAAAGCTGCTTGTTTTTTTAAAGATCTTTTAATTAAAACCCAATCATTGTAGCGAGACAACCCCTTTAAGTTTACAAAATGAACAGCAACTAAAATGTATAGGTTTTGTCTAAGATCAACAATTAGATTGTTTCAAGGCTATGATAATTCGCATTATGGATTCCATTTTCTTGTTATGTCAGAGGAGCTGAAAAGCCTAAGTAAAGGGGTTGTCTCACCAAGCTGTTTTACAGAGCTACACTGTAGCTCATCTTGGTTAGGCTGTGGGTGTTCTACAGAAGTGATTGGCATATCAGCTCTGCTATTCCTAGTGGATCTTGGTACTGGGATATTGCTAACAGAGGAGTGTAAACAGTGTGACAGAAGGCTACAGAGCTCAAAAGAATTAAAGCTTGTCAGTAAGCAATGTAAACAAGCTCCAATTGTCAAGATAAGAAACACAACAGAGCGAGGTGGTCACTAACTATAGAAGCTTGTGTATAAAAGCAGGAGATAAGACACCCGAAATGCGTCAGCTTCTTGATGCTGGTCGCAATGGATTTTAAAGATTTGGAATAAAATAATATACTTTTAATTGATCAGGACCTGGAGACCATTTGTTGTTTCACACAGTTTGTATTGCCCAGAGAGTTCATGGGTTTACTCCGTTCCGGATAGAGTCTATGCCTTCAACTAATTGTTTACGGGAAGCCATTCGGGTTGTAGCAAAGCTTTTACTTGGTTGCACATAGGAGATAAGATCTGCTCCTCTCTCTAAAGAGAAGCAAAATCAAAACAGCAATATATTTGGTAATAGTCTTTACTTACCTTTTCCTACATATTTAGAGCTACTTAAAAAAACGGAATACCTATTTAAAGCTGACAGATCCATTGCATCATGGACACCAAAGGAGCACAACAAACTCTATAATTGAGTTCATCAGGTTGTGCAGAGGACCTGCAACTAAAATGAACTAAATTTAAAATAGGAAAAGGACTCATGTGCTTAGCAATGTCCACAGTCTCTCTATGCCAGCACGTAAATGACTAGATTCTGTAATATGGTGGCTCTGTGAGATACTGTATTCTACCATAGCTGTAATGCTTTTAGAGTGCAACATTTACTAAAAAATAGTTTCACACACAGAGGTTTTTACAAAAACAGTGGGTTTTTGCACAATTTTCCCTGTATTTTTTCACAAAAAAAACACTGAAGCTAAATGTTTGCTGTAGATTAATAAGGATTATGAAACATACTATAAACAGTGCATTTTGTGACATTTTCTACTGCCTTTGTTACATTTTTTGGGGTAAGACTCAGCATACTCTAGGCATGGTGTTTTTTCTGGCTGAAAACTGTATATATGTAAAAAAAAAAAAAAAAAAACACTCGAAAAACTGCATAAACTTCATGGCCTTTTAAGAAAAAAAATAACACAAACAATTTGCAGCTAATAAAAAACCCTGATAGGTCATATTGATGTCACAGAAGGGAGATTGAATTCGTTTAGCAGCAACTTCTTGAAAGAGTTTTTCTCTGATAAGTCACCTTTTTTCAATAAGGGCTTGTCCCCACGGCACAGATTTTCAGTCGGTTTTACAGACCTTTTCCAAATTTGAAAACTGTCTGTAAAGCGACTGTCAACCTTTTACATTGACAAATAGAAAATCCGTGCCTCAGTCCACACTGCACGGATTTTCCGCTGGATGGTTTTTGACACCGCCGGCATCGCTAAAAACTTTGAACATGTTCATTCTTTCGTCCGGTTTTTGGACAGAATACGAATATGTGGATGTGAAGGGGGACGGCTGGAATCCGCAAACTGCAGACAAAAGCAGACTCCCTACGTGCAAAAAAAAAGACAAAATACCGGTTGGAAAATTCAATCAGTATTTGGTCTTTGCTGTGGGAACGCACCTTAAGACTATTTTTTTCTTCACATTAAGGGGCAATTTTGTTTTTGACTCTTGCAACCATTGGGATACTTTTGAAAAAAATTGCAACCTATAGTATACCGTTTTAAAAACCCCTTCCGAAAAGCCCCTTTTAAATTTGGATATTTGTCCATTTGGGTGAAAGTACAGCCTATGTTTCTTTACTTAAAATTTTGGGGCGACATTATGAATTTGGGATGCACCAGGTTGACTTGGCGCCCACACACAGGTCCTAAATAGATAAAGATACTGGTTTTAATGTGACAGCATGAAAAGAAATTTTTATGCAGCAAAACATTTTTTTTACAAAAAGTGTAATGCACGAAACTCTGTATGCCCGTTTTTTATCAATTTGCCGTATTCTAGGTTCATTAAAATGTGTTGTCCTCTATAAAAAGTATGGGCGAAGTTTTTTTTTCCCAAAAAAATACCCCATGTGAAATTTAAAGATGTTGCCGTTGGTCTAAAATGAGATAAATTGAATGGCCCCAAATTAAAAAAAAAATAGAAATTTAATTTGCTCAGGGACATTCATATTTTTGTTTGCATTTGTTCTCTAAATGTTTCTAAAAGTTTTTCCCTTTTATTTATATAAACTAACTTTTCTTCAAGGCCCCCTATTTTTGCAGATATCTTGGGGGGTGGAATGGGGATTTCCAAAAACTAGGGGAAAAGGGGTGTGATTTCGAAGCAGCGCCCAAAAACGGTTCCAATTTTAAGGCAAAAATTTATTATATATAATATATATATTGTGACTTTACGTTTGGGGATGTGACTCACTGTTTGGGCAGAGACAGAGACGTTTTCCCCGGTTTTAAAATTTTGGGGGCCTTTTATTTTTATTAGCAGAAAAGAAATCCAAGTGCAAGGTGCAGCAAACTTTTTTATTATTTTTATTTTATAGGCCATTGATTCCGGGGTGTACATTCGGGGGGTTTTACTACAAACAAAGTCAAATTTACAAAGTGACAATCTTGACAAACAACAGGTAAAAGGGGAAGAAGGCCTGCGCGAAGGTTTAAAAATAAAGGAAAGGGGGAAAGAGCAGAGGGTGGGGGAGATATGTTTGTGGGGGGGATGACAGCGGTTTATTTTAGGTCAAGGCAACTGAAGAGGTGGGGGCAGATTTTTTTGAAGCTGGTGAAAAGTTGGGGAGAGTCTGAGGTTTTGGGGGGGATTCCCGAGTATGGGGAACACGAGAGAAATCTTGGGGACGGTTTTGTGAGGAGGTGAAAAGGAGGTGGAGAAAAATCCGGAGGAGCGGAGGTTGGGGGAGGGGGAGTATCTGGAGATAAAAGCAGAGATGTATGGAGGGGAGAGGTTATGGAGAGCCCTTTTAGGTAGGGTTTGTAATTGAAATTAATGGTGGGCAAAGGGTTTTCCAAATATAGGGATTGCGGGGGAGAGGAGGGAGTAGCGGGGAGAAGTGGATAAGACGGGGCCCGGTTGGAATGGATTGGAGGGAGGAGGGGGGAGGGGGCCAAGAAAGGAGTTTGCAGAGCGAGGCGGGAGATGACAAGGGGTGGACGATTTTTGTATGACAGGGTAAGGAATGGGGATGGAGAGATGTTTTTCGGGGGAGCCGGAAGGGGGAGGTAAGGGTTTTGGGTTTGGGGTTTGAAGGCAAGGCAGATGATTTTTATCCAAGGCAGCGGCCCACGCCGGGGAGAGTGTAGAGCATTGACTATGGTAGAGAGATCAGGTGGAGGGGGAGTGGGACGGGGGAAAGATAATGAAATTCTTTTCTCTACATTAGTTTTAGAAGACGGGAGGAAAGAAGGAGGATATGGATATAGGCAGTT
>JAODAL010052346.1:0-26047 GCA_025379985.1 Phyllomedusa bahiana
TTCATGTTCACGCTGTAATTTTTAAAAAAAATTCCCCAGTATAACTTCTCCCAGATACAAGTCCTCATACATACAAAAAATTATGACTGTTGAAACACAGGGAGGCCAAAACTGAAAAAAATGTAGCCGGTCATTCGAGCCTTTTCATGCTTGGTGCTTAAGGGATTAAATGTGTTGTCTAGTATATCTAAAAATTAAATAATTAGGTACTGGTGCCCAATAAAGTAACCTATACTCAACTTCCTCCTCATCCATGTCCCAGTGCTGGGGCTCCTTCTTTACTTTCTGTCTTTTTTCGAACAGGATGTAACCACTGCAGTAGTGACATCTTGCTCAAAAGAAGATAGATAGTAAATAGAAGACTATGGAGAGCTAGCGCTGGAACAGAGGTGAGGAAGGAGAGGTTTTTTTTATTATTATAATTTTATTGAGCACCAGTACCTTATTATTCAATTTGTAGATAAGCTGGAATACCCATTGCATTTTTTATTTCATCTGCTCATTTCTTCCCCACCTTCCAAAAGCCATAACTTTATTATTTTTCCATTTACATGGCCATATGAGGGCTTGCCTTTTGTGGGACAAGAGTTACAAAAATTCACAGGTTGATGGTTGTTTTTATAGCGTTCATAGTTCAGTATAAATGACATGTTAATTGTGTTCTTCAGGTTGGTACAATTCCGGTGATACCAAATTTGTGGAGTTCTCATTATGTTTCAGTACTTCTAAAAAAATGAAAACTTTCTCTATTTCTTGAATTGCAGCTTCAGGGCTATTTTCTGCAACCTCTAACTTTTTTCTGTGTTCCAATATTGGTACTATTTTGGGATAAATGAGACGTTTTAATCACTTTTTTATTACTATCTTTTGGAAACACAGATAACCAAAAAACTTATTTTTTTTTCATTCTAGATAGTTCACCAAATGAGACAAATGATGTTAAATTTTAATAGAAAAGACTTACGGATATGGAGATACCAATTATGTTTAACTTTTATTATTTTTAATCTTTTTATTTATAAAATGGTAAAAGGCGGTGTTTTGACAACTTTTAACAACTTCCTGACATTTTGTGTAAATTTATATCATGGTCATGAAGGAGTTCCTGCAAATTGCAGAACATTTACAGCAAGGTGATTGTGCAGGCTCAAAAGCAAAGGATGTATGATTGTTGTGAGAAACCAGTAGTGCAATGTGGCTGGTGACCTGCGGCATTTCCTGGGACTAGAGTTTACTTCAGTAAGGGTTTGTTCACATGGCATTTTTGGATCCGATTTTGGATCCGAAAATCGCATCCAAAAACGCAGCGGTGATTAGATCCTAAACGGATCAACATTCAGCTGTATGTTTGAATGTGTGTTGGGTGCAGCAGAATAGCACCCTATAGTATTAAATAGAGCTTCTGCTGGGTCTTTTGGAATAAGAATTGACATGTCAATTCTTGGAACAGATCTGAAAGACGCAATGAGACACACATCAGCGATCAGTCGTCTGAACTCCAATACGTGTTTTACATTGCAAGCAGTGTAAAACCACACTTTTCATTGTTAGATGCGTGTTTGGGTCCATGTAGACGAACCCAAATATGCATCTAAGAACGTATGTTCACATAGACCCAATACGCCTTGTGAATATACCCTAACAGCCAATTAACCCCTTAGATCTTTTGCTGTCTTGTCCAATTGCATGCCACTTAGCAGCTGATATAGGGAACATAGACAGAGGAGTATGATGCCACTGTCTCCATTGGTTGTTGATGGCTGGCATGATGACCTGGAAGCCTCGCAAACACTTCCGTGTTGAATCTGATGGGCATGTTGATTGACAGCTACAATTCTTAGCAATACAGTGATATTATAGATCTAAAAATTGTGGAGACAAGTTTCCTATGGAGATATAAAAACTGAAATAAAAAGTGAAAAAAATGTAAAAAAACACAGAAAGGGCATGCACACTGCTCTTTTCCCAATAAAAATGGCAACCTAAAAAAAGCAAAAATAAAAAAGTATACATATTTGGTATTGTCACATGCCTAACAATCTAGCAAAAAATAAGCTCTGTACAAAGAAAAATAAAAAGTTATGGCTCTTAGACTATTACGATGCCAAAACATTCCTTTAGAGGGTTTTTATGTGTAAAAGTGGTACAACATAAAAAAATATAAGTTTGGTATTGCTGTAATAGAATCGACTTGCTGAGTAACATATCATTTATACCACAGGAGAACTGCTTTAAAAAATACAAAAAAACACTACCAGAATTGCTGTATTTTGTTCATCTTTCCTCATCTGTCAAATGAACACCATAATGATTGCAATGAAAACGTTGACAAATTCTGCAAAAAACAAGCTCTTGTTTAGACCCGTAACAAAAAATGCAATTTTTTTCAAAAATGCCTTTCTATTGAGTAAAGGTGATAAAATATATATATATATATATATATATATAATAATATAGTATATAAAATATATATATCATCATCTATAATATTCTATCATAATATTTACATATATAAATATATAATAGAGTTTATTGGACACTGAGCGACCATAGTCGTCTGCAAGGTTCTTGTCTGCCACCTAGGTGCGTACGATGCCACCGACGACCGGTGCTCGGTGGTGGAACCAGGTAGTTTTCAGTCAGCAACATTTAGGTAGCTGACACGCATATACATAGCATGGCTATTGTCCACAATTAGGGACTGGCCTTCCCCGGCAACAAAATGCAGATGGTGCGGTGGTTGTTCCCACGTTCCAGTCTTCTGGTTCCAGCCCGGATAGATTGTTGTGGCATCTGGAGCACCTATTACAAAGGCCTCTACTACAAGGAGAATCAGGGGTTCATGGTTGCTACCTGAAGTTTGAGAGCAGCAATCTGGGAAGAGCTCATAGGCCCGCCGACTTGTATGAAAGCCTGTTATAAACAGTGGGAATAGCTGTGGTATGTGGTGCTGTGCGGTAAGGCATAGGCAACATTAGTGATGGGACCACCATTGAATGTGTAGTCCGGCTAGCACGGCCGAGGACATTTTATTTATGTTTTGTGTTTGTGTTCTGTATACAGTGCCTAAATAAAGCTTGTTGGGGCAGTTTAAACCAGAAGCCATTGTCGGTGTGCCAATACCTTTCTACAAGAGACGGCGATCCTGTGAGCTAAGTAACCCCCCCCAGGACAGCCCAGGAGGGCGTCCCGACGAGAGCAATATCTGTCAACATATGGTGGAGGGTATGCAAAGAGGCCTTATTGGCACAGTTAAAAGTACAAAGGACTGCTACAGCGGAAATTTAAAAGCTGGAGGCTAACTGTTTGGTGCTGTTGAATAAGAGAGTCGAAGAGATGTTTACCTGTGCTGAAGATTTTTCACCATGTGAGGAGCTTATTAAGTGCCCCAAGCAGGCAAATGCGCCAGATGGTGCAAACGATTGCTAAACATCAAGCCAGCACCTATGTCGCATCTATGCGTGCTCACAACTAGGCGAACGATGACATTAACAAGTTTATTGGCTCAACAGGTGGCAGTGTTTAACTGAAGCTGTCATCGTCAAAGGAGACTGCAGAGGATGACCAGGAGGAAGCCCGGATGTCCGTGAGTAATGTCCAGAGGAAGATGGCTGCAGAGTAAGATGTAGTGAGGCGTTCCCTTGCAGACTTTCGAGCGGGTTGCTGTCCGTGAAAAGACCTGCCAGCCGAGCAGTGGGCAGCATGTCCTGGGCCCAGTTCTAAGTGGAAAAATGCAGAGGTTCTACTGCGATGTCCCCCCACCACAAGCCATAGACTACCCCAAGCTAAAGGCAAAGATTCTGGCAATCTGGGATAACAGAGATGGAATAAAGTGCACAAAAGCATGTGGAACCCAGACGTGGAAGAGCCGTTGCCACGGGCAACCACATTGGCTTTGCTATAAGGAAATGTCCAGCTTCTAAGACTGCGTAATCCTTACCACAAGTGGTTAATTGGAACAGGTGGAGTGCAGAGCAAGATGGAGCTACCGTTAGCCAAGGGCAACCCATTTTCGTCAGCAGGAGCCTGCTAAAATCACCATCCATCGAGGGAGCTGTGTTGGAGGTGCATAGAGCAGAGAATGTGCTTCCTGACTGCCCTCTCCAGGAAGATAGCCAGGAGAGGAATCAGTTACAAGCCTGTAAGTATCCAGGTGTGTTGGGCAGCCCCACCCATGGCAGAACAGTGAAGTCAGCAGGAGAGGTCCAGACTCAACACAGTAGATAAGACCTTGGAAAGACTGTTCCTGTTTAAGAACCCCCGCCCTGTAGCCTATAGCATAAGGGGGGACATGACTTTGGTAGGGGGGACCTAGAGCGCCTTTTGATAGTCTTTTAGTTCCTGTCTGTATAGCTGTATGGATCTAAGCAGATGGAATAGGTATGCTTATTGTTTTAATGTTTTTAGCTTTTGAGCAGATTGGGACTTGTTGTTTGAAGTGCAAGTTATAGTGTCCTAGTAGCTCCTCTAGCTCTTGTCAATAAAGCATCACATATATGAGCTAGAGTGTGTTGTTCTGGTAAGGGGGGGGAGTAGGCAGAAGAGTAGGATGCTACTGTTAGGGGAGGTGGGTTTTAGGACTAGATATAAGGTCCTGTGGCTTCTTCCTCTTCCTCTTTCACTCCCTGGTAGAACTTGAGGAATGTAACCTCCCAGCCTCAGGGATTACATGGCAAGGGGATTATATCCCCCTCACACCACACAGGAAGGGGACAACACTCTCACTACCTCACACTGTATACAGTAGATAGTATGAATCTGTTATGGCATCTGGGTTAATTATTAACAAGAATCATGTATTCACATTTGTGAGAGGTGTTCCTGTCCTCCCTCACCATACTCTAGCAGGCCTGGCTGAGCTTGGTGTCTGCTACCTCACAACTGCAGGCCTGCTGGAGCTTTCTGTCTGTAGTGTAATCTGTACAACATCTGCTATTTTCTGAGCTCTCTACTCTATGGTGGAGCTGGTAGGTCACATACACTGAGACACTGGGGAGTGAGAGCAGCCAGAGAGTAGAGCACAGACATAAGGTTTCAGTGTGTGAGGCGTAACTGACTGCTGTACAATCCTGTCAGTGCAGGACCCTGTGCTGGTGGGCACTATGCTAGGGATACAGGGTTTTAGTTATCCCTCTGTAATACCAGAGCGCTGGAGACCTTCAGTTTATCTCTGTCACAGGGCTGTATTCTAAATCTGTGCGTTAATGTGACCCAGTATGTACAGGGCAGTATTCCCTCCACCTTCATTATATATTGGGATTAGTGATTGGTACTGTGCACCTCTATCACAGGTGGTTGTAGACTGACCCGAAATGTCATGACATTTCCCATGTACATGTGAGTCCTGTACATGGAGTCTAGTGATCAATCCTGATTCTGTCTTAGGACAGTATTGTTCACTAGACATGCTGGCTCCCTTAAGATTATGTCATCATCTTCTCATTGTTAAATTAAATTAACCCTGCAGGAGCCAGGAGTGTCCTTGAGTTGGGGATACATTTCGGTTTTTGGGGATTTCATCATGGTGCTGTTCTCCCACTACATTCGATTGAGCTTGGCAAATATTTTGTCTCTCATGGCAGCGGGTTCCTGGTGAGCTGTAGGGTTATTCTATGCCCACGTTTTGAGGCTTAGGGTACCTACAAGCTGGAGGTTGGTGGCTGTGGGGTATGGTAACATTATTCTGAGCATTGATACAGGGTCTCCATATTTATTTATAGCCATCAAGACCTCCTTCACCCCTTCATTTTTGTTAGACTAACCCTGAGCTTAGGTTGCGCCCGATCCTGAAGTAAAAATTATATTGATAAATTATCATTTTTTTTTTGGGGGTTTCATCAAGGTGAATGGTTCCCCACAATTATTTGGGGTTCCTTTGTAGTGATTGGTTTGAGACGGTGGGGGTGAGTCATAACCGATTATGGCTCTCCATCTCACACTGATGGCACATGTGGTTGTTCTGGCAAAGGTGAGGTTCTTCGGCAGGAACCATGGGGAGCCAAGGGGTGGGGCTTTTCCAACCAGAGTGGCTGGTAGGTCCACCCTCGAGCCGCGTGTGTCCATCTGATGGTAACTTAAAAACAGGAGAATGGGGGGTCGAGTCCAAAGACACAGACCTAATTGTTTTCTGGGAAAGATATTCAACTATGTTATGTTTGCCATCTGCATCAGAGGGTGATGATTGGGGGTTAAGGTGTTAACCCTTGGTATGTGGTGCCGTGCCTCCAAGCTGAGGGTGACAGCTGTTTAGGTTTCATTTGTGTATTGGTGCCTACCAGCTTGGGGTGATGGGGTGATCAGGTGGGGATGAGTATCGTTTATCACCTTTGGTACGGTGCCTCTGAGAGGGGGTTAGGTGTTTCACGTCGTGATATGTATCCTGACCTCATGTGGGGGCGCAGCAGGGGGTAAGCGCGCTTCACCTGGTGGTACGTTGCTTCTAATCTGGGGGTGACAGCTGGGGGTACTGTGTTCACCTGTGTTACGGTGTCTATCGCTGTAGGTTGACAGTGGGGGTACGGTAGTTCCCACTGTGGTACGGCGCCTATGGGGCTGGGTGACAGCTGGAGGTGAGCCATTCCACGAATGTGGTACGGGTGCCTCTGCTCTGTTGTGAAAACAGCTTGAGGTAAGGTGTACACCCTGTGGTACGGTGCCTTCTTCTGCGCTGTGGTTGACAGCTGAGGTAAGTGTGTTACTTTACCGTGTGTACGGGTGCCTCTGCACTGAGGGTGACAGTGCTTGGAGTGTAAGAGTATAATTACTCCAGACATTACGGTAGCCAACAGCGCATGATGTGGCAGCTGGAGTTAAGGGTACATCTTCCTATTTGTACGTTGCCTCAGGCTGTGGGTGACAGCAGTAGTAAGGTGTTACATCCTGTTTGTAACGGTGCCTTCATGCGCTGTGGGTGACAGCCTGAGTGTAAGGTGTTCACCTGTGGGTAAATCGTTGTGTCCGGTTCTGCTCTTGTGGTGACATCTGTGATGGTAAGGTGTACACCTGTATTTCCGGGTGCCTCTGCTCTGTTGGTGACAGCTGGAGGGTAAGGTGATCACCTGTGGTACGGTGCCTCTTTCGCTGAGGGTGACAAAAAAACAGCAGGAGGAAAGGTGGTCACCTGAGGTGCGGTGCCTCTGCTCTATGTGTGTGACAGCTGGGGGTAAGGTGTTCACCTGTAATATGGTGCCGTCTGGCTCGGGGGTGAACGGCTGGGAGGTAAAATTGTTTAGACCCGTGGTAGGTGCCTCATGGGACTGGGGGTTGGACGGCTGGAGTGTAAGGGTATTCACGCTACGATGCGCTCATGCAGATCTTTGTGCTTCGAGGACTCCGCTGCTTCATGCCCTCTTAAGGTGGTCAACGGACAAGGACTCTCCCGGCTATCACTACAGAGACTTGCATCGACTCTATTGCATGGTATCACAAGAGGACTGATAGTCATCAAGGTCCCTATCTATCTATGAAGTGTCGGTCTTTCCAACAACTGAATGGTCACCCTTCCGGCACCTACGTTATTGACTGATTTTGATGACCATCAAGAAGTAAACAACAAGAAAATGGATGCAGTGGAAGGATCACACTACTTATCTGGTGGTCGCTTCCTGGAACCACAATGCATGGGCTCTTTTAATGTGTCCTTGGGTCAGGTGATAACGTCCAGGAGCAAGAGGGAGAAATCCAGGTCCCCTTGAGTCTGTTGTGTGCTGCTAAGGTTAAGAGGGTTATTAAATTCACTACAAATATATGAACAACATCTAGCGACGGAATCACGGCGCGGAGATTGTGTCCTTCCTTCTCCTTTTCTTTTCCTTTAAGCACTGAGGCTGGGGTGTTTTCCATTGGATAGTCTTCTACCCCAATTGGTATTAACTATTCACATAGATTGCACAATGATGGGTGCTATTATTTCAAACGGGCTAACATAGTTGGTGCATAGTTGGAAGGAATTGAAGAGAAATGTTTCCTTTATGGGTAAATCTGGTTGCCCCGCAGTAGCATACAGAGATTAAACGATGTGTAGATATTCTGCCTGGTATTGCGAGAAGCACATAATTGGTCAGTTGGCTTAGTAGCGGTTAAGGTAAGTTTGTTTGAGTCAGAGATGATTCATTTGTATTTCAATACGGAAAACAAAATAACAGCAGGCATTGTCTGGTAAGTGGTGGGAATTGAGGAGTGGGGGGTGTGGAGTTTTTAGAGTTTTTTACCTTGGTGGGAAAAATTATCTAATTGACAGCAAAAGGATCAGTAGTGTTTATGCAGGTCCTTACAGAACCCTTGATATATGCACCCCAGATTATGGTTTCCTCTTGTTATGGTCTTTAAGTTTGTCTTAATGGGTTATAGGAAAAGCAGTCCCACTTGAGCTAAAGTTTTTAGCAACCACGGTTGTGTAGTGGGTTGTACCATTTTACTGTTTCGTAGACTTGTCCCATAGAAACCTGGTGGATCCTTTATAAAGTCACTTTCCAAGGTGAGTGTAATTGCTTAGGTTAGTGAGTTTGTGAAGGATCTGGGGTCGGTTTTTGGTGTGGGGGTCGAGTCCTTCAAGGTTGTCAAAGGCCTTCCTCCTGTGGTGGTTCAGGAGTCATGTGGAAGTACAGGCCAAGTTATGGGTGGACTATTTTAACTAATACAGTATGTTAAACCACAGGGAGGGAAGAGGCTGACTTTGGAAGTGGCCACCTTAAGGATGGCATAATGGTAGATGACATACAAGGGCGGGCTACAGTGGTTAAGCAGGCGTGAGGATCATCATAAGGTTTCAGTTGGTGACCACTAAAAGTGTACTTGCTGGCTTTTGCTATAATAGCAAGCCAGAGCGTGCCCGCCACCTTTATTTTTTTTTTAGTTGTTGTTGTTTTTTTTTCTTTTATTTTTTTTTTTTTTATGATTTTTTTTTTAGTTTTGTATATTGGTGTTCCCCACTAGGGGGGGGGGGTGTGGGGGGGGATTTGTTTTTTTTTTATTATTGTTTTTTTTTTGTTTGTTAGATGGTTCCTTTTTAGTGGGTTTTTTTTTCGTTTTTTGAAAATAACAACAACCCTCCCCCCTCCCCTCCCATCCACCCGTCCACCTCCTGGTCCCTCCTTAAAAAATATATAAACCCCCTAATACGCACCAATACCCCCCCCCTACAGAAATAACCCCCCCCAAAACAAAACCACACAAAAAACTAAACTATCGTTAAAAAAAACAGCACATTGCAAAAAAAAATAAAAAAAATCTTATAAAAAAAAAAAATAGATGTTCAGATGAGATAATGATATGTAAAATTAAAATTAATAACTTAAAAAAAAAAAAAAATTGTATAAATAAAATGAAAAAAAAAAAACAAACACAAAGATAAAAAATTTAGTGAAAGAAAAAAAAAAAAAAAAAGAAAAAAAAACAAAAAACAAAATCTAGAAAAATAATATAATTCAAATCATAAATAACACAACAACCAAACACACAACACGCACGCAACAAACACCCAATAACAATAATACAACTCCATCAAACCAAGCCCAACCAAAAAACCCAATTAAACAGCAACCAAGCCACACCAAAACCACCCACCACAATAACGACCCCCCACCCCCACCCAAAAAAAGCACAAAAAAAAACAAACAAACCACAAAATCCCAAAACCAACCCCTAAACACACACCCAATTCCCCCACCCCCACCCAGAAAAAAGAAAATGTACAACACCCCACCCCACGCCCCCCCGTCCATACTCACACAACCCCCCACCCCTACAGCCAAAAAAAAAAAAAAAACAAAAAACAAAAAAGACAAAACAACAAAAAAAAAACCCTCAATAAACACAAACCCCCCTCCCCGCCCCAAAATAAGAAAACAAAATACGTTAAAATACAAACACAAAATAAAAGAAAAAAAATATCACCAAAGAAAAAAAAACAAAACAAATAAAAATAAAACCAAAACCACACGCCACCCACCCGCATAATAATAGAAACAAACAAACCCCCGCGCCCCCCCCTCTCCCCCAAAAAGCATAATAAAACAACAACAATAATTTATTCTCATTACTAACCCTTAATATCAAATAAAATAAAAATGATAACATGGACAAAAATATAAGCCCGCAACCTAATATACATTATAATGAATATAATCTAATCTTAAAATGTAAAATTGTGAACCCCTCCCGCACCCCCCCCCCTGCCCCCAAATGTTACTAAAGTGTCCTCGCCAATAGTTTTATTTGTCTTCTATTTTCTGTTTTTTAATAAAATTAAAAAAAGAATAAAATAAATATGCCGGGGAGGTTAAGAAATCAATAAACATAACAAAAATTGTGAAGAGGGTATTATTAGAAATGATTATATTGTGCGTTGAAAAACAAGGAAATGGGTAAAAGTCAAAAGATTAAAACAAAACTCCACCCCCCTAGCCCCACCCACTAACAACACCCCCCTCATGTTATTTATATATAGAAAAATAAAAAACAAAAAAAAAAGTAGAAAAAACATTTATAGAGTGCATTGGAAAAGATCGATAATCTATATTAAAAAATAAAAAAAAAAATTATATAATACCCTAAGCTTTAAATTACACAAAAAACAATAAACAAACAAACCCGCCCAACCAAACCTTTCACCACGCCACCCCCGCCACCCCCTGTCAAGAAACAAATCCAAAACAACACAAACAACCAACAGAAAAAACAACATTTTGGAATCGAATATTTTTATAAAACAAGTTAATAAATAACTACCCATACCCCCATTTTTAAAATCATTAACTATAATGAATACAGATCCCCCCCCGCCCCCTCCCCCCCCAAAACAAGACAAAAAAAAATCACCTCCCCTCCCACCCCACCGACAAAACAAAAAACAACAAACATAACTGCCCCAACCCTACCCATCTAAACACCCGAAGGAGAAACTACCTCAAAATATGATAACTTCGAAACAAAAGAATAAAAATAAAAAAAACATATCTCAAATATAAAAAAAAAACCCCTCTAAAAAAAATAACAAATATTAAAATTCAACCATCTCAACCAAAACAAACAAAAACTAAACCTCGCTAACATCTTATCTTCCCCTATTATCTTTTAGCATATTTATTAATATAGATTATAATATTCTATTAATATAATGTTACCATATTAAACCAATTTTTACAAATCCCTCTCTTACATAATAAACAATTTTAAGTTAATTATTATTTATCCTTTCATATAGAGATCTCTATGTTCCCAAATAAAACACACAAAACCAACACAACGCCCCCCCCCCACAACAAAGAAAACAAAACAACCTAACCCTCGCGATACGTAAAATAACAAAAAAAACAAAAAAACAAAAAAATAAACCAAAAAAAAAAAAAAAAAACAAAAATACATAAAACATACCAAACAAAACCCCCCCATAAAAAACGCCAAAACCCACTATCCAAAAAAAAAAAAAAATAAAGTAAATAACCCACTAAAAAATAAAACGTTATAAAATCAAACAAAAAAAAACAAGAAATAACAACTCACCCCACCGAACAAAAACAAATCAAAAAATCAAACACAACCGAGTATCATTCACGGCCTTTAAACCCTCCCCCCCCCTCCCTTTATGATACCCCCCAACAAAAAAAAAACTAAATTATATTACAACCTTAATAAAATAAGCCTTATTCCCTATTTTTTATATTTAATCTTATTTATTTCATTTATACATCTTTTCCTCAATTTTTCTAGTTGTTATTCTAATTTCATAATTTATGGTTCGCACGGCTTTTAGTCACTTTTTAATCGGCCAAGTTATTTTAGTTTTCCTCTATATTGTTTTTGTTTAGGTTAAAAATTATTATATATTTGAAAATATTTTGAAAAGGCTAAAAAAAATATTTTTTTGTCCCATGTTTTTTTTTTTGTTTTTTCTTTTTCTTCTTTTGTTTTTATTCTTTTTGTTTATTTTATGTGTTATTGGGCCCTCCCCGCAATACGTCCCCCCCCCCCCAAGAAAGAAATGGTAAAAAAATAAGTAGAAAAATTAGGTCAAAACAAAAAAAAATAGTTTTTTTATTTGTTTTTTTTATATCCTCCTTGTTATTTGTCATAATATTTTATTTTATTTATGTATGTGTATTTTGTTTTAGTTTTCCCAAAAAATAAAATTTTCTAATTTTTTTTTTTTCTTTTATTTTTTTTTTTTTAAATATTTCCTGTTTCCCCTTTTTGATTTTCGAAAAAATAATTTTTTTTTCGTGGTCTTTGATATCTTTTCTTTATTTTTCTTTTTTTATCAAAAAACAACCATCTATCAACACAACCAAACCCACCCAACATCCGTTAAAAAAAAGTTTGGATTGCGTACAACCTTTTTGATGTAATAATAAAGAGTATATGTAAACCCCTCTCACTCTTCATCACATATAAAATAAGAATTGTTAGTTATTCTTTGTATTGGTTAACCCCCTCAAAACAAAGCCCGCGCTCCGACACACATATAATCACCTATTTTTTTAACTTCAAAAAAAAACAAAAACCCTTTATATTCATAAAAAAAAAAAAAAATAAAAAAAACCACCCCCCACTCATTTTTCTCAGTCTTAAACCGCCTCCTACTTGAAAATACAATTACCCCAATACCCAAAACCCCCCCCACCGCTACATCAGGTTTCGCTCCCCCACCGCCCCCATAAAAATACTTAACCTAAGCACCCCCCACAAATCACAAGCAACTTTCCCGCCCTAATCCACCTTTTCCGCAAAAAATACGCTATCTAAAACTCAAAAGAAAAAAACCACGAATCCCGTACAAAACAAAAAATAAATCAAAAAAAAAAAAAACAAAAACAAAATAAACAAAAGCCCGCCCCCCCCCCCTCCAACCCCGCCCCTACCCTAGACCGATACTACAAAAAAAAAAAAAAAAAAAAAAATAAAAAAAAAGTAAAACTAAGAAATAAATACCACAGCATACGATAAAAAACTAAAAAAAATCCCCGCCCTCAAAACCCCAAAAAGAAAACAAAGGAAAACCCCCACCCAACTCCCACATTTTCTTATAATCTCTCCAATTCTCCAATTTTTTTTATTATTATGAATATGTGATTAAACTGTACCAAATTTATTTTTCTCCCCATAAAAAGTATTTTATTTGCTTTTCCCCCTATTTTTTTTTTCCCTTTCTTTATTTGTTTTTTTCCCTGTTTCTTTTTTTTATTTCCCCCTCCTTTAAAATAAAAAATTTTGTTTTTCTTTTTCTTTTTTTGCTTTACTCCCTCCCCTTTTTTTCTCTTCCCCCTCCCCCCCCCCCGCATAAATAAAATTTCTTTTTTTCTTGCCAGAGTGTAATTTTTTTTTTCTTTCTTTTCTTTTGTTTTGGTTTCCCTCTTTTTTCTGGTTTTTCTTCACACTTTTTTTTTCCTTTACTGTTTTCTTTTGCTTTCTTCTTTTCCCATTTTCATTAAAAAAAATTTCATTTCCCCTTCTTTGTTCCCAAAAAAAAAAAAAGAAAAATTGTTTTTTTTCCAACAAAATTTGTATCTGTTTTGTTTTTTTTTTCTATTTTCTAAAAAAAATTCCCCTTTCCTCTATTTTTTATTTTTTTCATTTTTTATTTTTATTTTTTTTTTGCCGTATGTTTTGTCTCTTTTTTTTTTTTTGTTGTGCCCCCCTTTTTTCTTCGTCATACAATTAAAATTTTCTCCTTCACCCCGGGTGTGGGGGGTGGTGGGTGGGGTGGGTGGTCGGGTTGGGGGGTTTGTTAAGGGTATTCCACCTATCCCACCCTCCCCCGCCCCCGCCCCTGTTCCACCCCCGCCTCTTTTGCCTTTATTTTTTTTTTCCTTTATTCTTTTATCCTTTTTGTTTTTTCCCCTCTCAAATTATCCCTCTTTCCTCCACCCCCCCACCCCCCTTCTCCCACCCCCCCCCTCTTTTTGGTTTTTTTGTTTTTTTGTGGTTTTTTTTTTTTTCCCAGCCATTTTTTTTTCTCCCCTCCCCCTCTCCTTCTATCGGTGCCCCCCCCCACCTTCCCCCCCCCCCCGACCCCCGAAATTTTTTTGTGGTTTTTAGATGATTTTTTTGTTTTGTTTTTTTTTTTTCGTTTCCGCCTTCCTCCCACTTGAAGTTTTATGTTATTTTTTTTTTTCCACTTCCACCCTACCCCCCCTCCTCCCACCCTTGCCTCCACCCACCCCATCCACCCCCCTTATTGATTATCTCCAGTTTTTTTTTTTTATTTGTTCCTCAGTTTTGTTTATTTATTATTTTCTTGCTTTTTTTCCTCCTCCCCCGACTTGATTTTCTTTCCCCCCATCCCCCCCCCCTGGTATTTTTTTGGGTGGGGTTAGTTTACTATTTTTTTTTCCCCCTTTTTTTTTTTTTGTTAGTTTTTCATCCTACTCCCCCCTGTTTTCGATTTTTTTTCATTTTTCGCTCCCTCGTTATTATTTCCCCCTACTTCTTCTCCCCCCCCCTCTTCTTTTTTTTTTTCCCACCCTCCCCCCCACCCTCGTCCCCCCCCCTTCTGTTCCCATCCCTTCTTCCAGCCCCCCCCCCCCACCCCCCCCCCACCCGTATTTTATTTCTCTTTCCCCCTTTCTTATTCCCCGCCTTAATTATCTTTTCCCCCCCAGTTTTCCCCCCCCTTTTCCTTTATCGGATTGGGGGTTGTCTTTTTTTTCCCCTTCCCTCCCACTCTTTTTCCTCTCCCCTCCCCCCCCCCATTTTTTTTTTAATGTCTCTTTTTTCTCTTTTTTTTTCACCTTTTTATTTTATTTTTTTTTCCCCGGTTGTTTGTTATGTTTTTTTTTTTTTTTCTTTTCTTTTTTGTGAGTTCTCCCGGGGTGGTTTTTTTTTTTTTGTATTCCCCCACCCCCCCTACCCCCCCCCCCAAGCCATTCTTCACTGTAGGACATTGACATGACACTGGCGTTTTAGCGGGATATTCTATTAAATAAAGCTGCGCAGTTGAGGAACGAGTGAGAGGAGAGGCGTCGATATTTCTCAAACTTGAGACTCTAATGTACTTGTCTTGTTGCTACATTTGTGCAGCGGGGGGGCCACTCCGCCACCTGTCTCTTGTCTACCTGGTTAGAGCTGTTTAGTGCTCTGCACTCTGAATGGGAGTAGTACACCACCGTTGTGGGAAATCTTCAGTTTCTTGGCATTTCTCGCATGGAAAGCCTTTATCTCTCAGAACAATGAATAGACTGTCCAAGTTTCACATGAAAGTTCCTCTTTTTCTTCTGGCCCATTTTTAGCAAGTTTAAAAAACGAACCCACAAAGGTAATGCTCCAGATTCTCAACTATCTCAAAGGAAGGGTCAGTTTTATTAGCTTCTCTTAATCAGCAAAACATACTTTTGCACAAGGGTTTTCAAGGGTGTTCAAAATATCCAATAGCTTTCCTACACATTAGCAAACACAAAAGACCCATTAGAACACCCAGGGAGTGATGGTAGTAGAAATGGGCCTCTATAACACCTATGTATATATTGGTTTACCAAATATACCCAAATTAACCAATGTCTAGATTATATTTCTGTATTCATTTAATGTTAGCTTGATTGAAAAAAAACTGGATTTCATTCAAAATAAGAGAATTTCAAAGTGAGCCCCAAACTTTTGAACAGTATATTTTATATGTATATATACGCTGTGATAAAGTCCATAAGGTATCTTATTCTATAAGATGAATAATCAAATATATCAATTACCATTAACCTCTATTTTTTTTTACCACCCAATTGTGATAACACCCTCTGACAGATTTCGTACTACATTTCTATGAGAATAAACAGAGATATAAGAGTAAAATGTCTCCCAGAATTAGTTAGTATTTACATGGAATAGAAATATTTACGTAGACGATATCAGGAAAATGTCTCAGGTCCTCTTTAACTCGAACCTGTCATGGTGACACAACCCCTGTTATACTATATTTACTATTTTGGCGTAGCAAACTTAAACTCTTATCTAGTTACTTCTTCCATCAAGGCTTAGAGGACCTCTAAGCCTTGATGAAGCCAGGTTAACCTGGCGAAACATGCGGCGAGGTCAGATTTGCTATAGATATAAGGCTCTCCTTTAATAGGTGGTGCTCGGGGGGAGAGTGTCGGGGGGGGGGGGGGGGGGGGGGAGCTTGATGAAAAAGGGATTTATATCCTCCTTCCTTCTTTCATCAGAAACAAAAGCGGTGTAAATGAAGAGGTAAAGATCAGGTTTTAAATAGTGTGTATAGAGTTAAATGAGTTATATATAATTAAAAGTTTATGTTTTTAGTGTTTAACAAGATAGATGAACTGATAGAGTTTTAAGTTGGCCTTATGGCAAAATATAAATATAGTTGATCAAAAGTCACTCTCTGTTTCTTCTCTTGCGAGATTCCTCTCCTAATTTTTTTGGGAGATATGTGACAAACCCCAATGTAATAGTACAATACAACACAACTAGCACCAATCATTGTTAGGTTTTCCATAATTATGTGATCCAGTCCAGGCTGTCTTATTGTGATTGTTCTTTACAACATATCACTTGTAGTATATATAGATTGTAATTGTAAATGCCGCACTTGGTTTTTTCCCTATCTTGTTTTTGTTATGCTGATGAGCATTCCATTGCCACCATGGAACAATGGTTAAAGGAACTTTTTACGGCTAGGTGCTACTCTTCATATTCTCTTATATTGGTATGAAGCAATTTCTATTGATAGTGAAAACTATATAAGAAAAGCCATCAATGCTTTATCTGAAACCTGTAAGCAAGTGATTTTATGCCAGCCAGCTATCGTTTAGAACAAGCACTGAGGCTCTTGACATGTATGGTTGTTATATTGAATTGGTCAAGATTTCGATGAAAAAGCTACATGAAATCCTGATAGGATATCCTGAGGAAGGCGGTTGGGGAAATCCTGATAACCCCTACCCCAGCCCAAGACAGGATGATTGATAGCTTTGTCTGTATGAGTGTGTGTACAGAGAAAGCTGTGTGGGTGGGATTCAGCAACTCTCACTGTTCGAGGAATCTCTTCAGCATTTACTCGACTTTCTACTCATGTTTTTTTTTTTGGAAATCCAGCTCGCAATCATAAAAATTCCCTATAAATAACCAATTGCTCACTCCACTCCATCCTAGACACTATGCTTAGCTCAGATAACGTAAGGCATAAATCACACTGCAAGGAAGATATTATTCAAATCATAACGTCCCCTACACCAAGCTTGATGAATTAGATATACTTGCCCGAGGTTATCTTTGAGAAATAAACAACTGATGTTATTTTATTATACAATCCCATTTCGCAAATACATCAAGGTTTTTCCGGTAACTAACAAATGGCCATACTTTCTGTGTAATCCCCTCCTCTGCTTCCAATTTTTACAGCACACGATGGCCCCTATCTTGGTATCACGATGGCCCCCTTCCTCGGCTTCACACGAGGACTTGTTATGCCTTTCTTTCTTGTTTTTAGCCCATTGAAAATTGGCTGTGAATGTAGGAAAATGACTGCATTGCAGTCTGCAGCAGTTCTCTGTGCACTTCTTGATTAGGACAGATCAGCAGACGTGTTAAATTAGGTACGGGTCCTGCAGCGATGGAAATTATTAACAGAGGATGATGTGCATGTCTCCTGCTGTGCCACAAAGTCCAAAACGTTCTGTACAGATAATGGAATAAAGAGATAATACTAAACCTTTTGTGTTGTCATGGAGAGGCATATTTCATTAGATACCTCCTTCCTGATCAAACCGGTCATTATACACTAACTTTTGAATTTGGATTTAAAATGATGGAAGTGCAATGAGGAAGTGCCGTTTCTAGAAGTATCTGCATGCGAGTTTAAAAAGGGGAAGTTCCATCACATAAACAAATGCATTTCAATAGCTTCTCTGGGCCTTAGTAAAATAATAGTAGGAGGGGTCACGTGCCTCTATTTACAATACCGTTCAGATGAACAGCTACTGAACTGGAGTCTAACTTAGGGTATGATTCACACGGCATATTGTCGGCGCATACTATAACCCGCGGTGTTTTTGGAACCTCCACAGCGCTGATCAGCGGTGTAATTCTAAAGCACGATGGCGAGCCTATATGACATGCAATTGTCAGTGCGGCGCATGATGCCCGCGCTAACAATGTGACATTATGCTCAATTCTCACATTCTCCCCCCGTCCCTACATTACGATCATATGTACACAGTGTGGGGACGGACCGCAGTTAATCCATAGCTCACAATGTACATGATATTTAGGAGATTCCTGGTGACTTGGTATTGAACCAGAGAAACTGGCGCAAGGCAAATGTAGTTTTCCGTCCATCTTCATAAAAATGTCTCCAAGTCTTGGCCCAGGTAATTATAGACCAGTAATTTAACATCTGTTGTGGGAAATCAATGTAAGAGTGGGGCTCATAAGGACTATATACAGGAATATGTAGCTGACTCTAATATTAATAAGAAAGTTGAATGCCAGTAGGTTTTACTAAGGACAAAGCGTCTGAACAGTTTTTATGAACTGAGCGTGATGTAAAGTCTGGATATGCGGTGCAGCTGTGGATATGGTGAAATTTAGACTTTGCAAAGCCATTTGACACTGTCCACATAATCGTTTGTTTATAATGGTAAATTAGTATCCAATGGGTTTTTAGAAGTATTTACCAGGGTCAAATTGGATTAAAATACTGGCAGCTGGATCATAACTCAGATAAGTGGTGGTAAATGACTCCTACTCTTGATGTCACTTTCTCCCCGAATAACGGCTGAGTCAGGTGGAGGAGAAACGTACTACCATAGTTTGCTCTTTCTATGAGACTGTGGATTATACCGTACGACTGGGTCGGATCGACTTCACGCCGTATTCGCGAGCAGTACGGTGCGTAATTTTACTAGGTCTGATATACTTCCCAAAATAAAGCCTGGCTATGGTGGAACATGCCTTACATTTCTTCCGCGACACACTACATTGGTTTGTGCCATGTGGTGTGGAGAAAGCTCAATTTCAGACAACAACACACAAACAAAGAATATGCTCCTTATTAGTTTCTATGCAACATACCTGTTAAGAGGCTTACTTTTTATTATGAAACCATGGATATGAAACCCCTAATTTAGCAATCATATTTCAAATGGGTTTTCCTATCTGGCTGTTTCATCACAAGCGCCGTCTTCACAGCGAGCTGTCAGGTTCCCACTTCCTGTTCTGCTATTTTCTGATCTTGAGACCATTAGGAGTAACATTGGGTAGAATGATGGTTTTAAGAACAACAGGCACAAGGCTACGACCTCTGAGAAAAGCTAACATTTTATCATAATATACATAAACACGCTCCTTTGCTTGCTGATAAGACACAGCAGAAGTGATTGTCCAATATACTGGCCCGAGTAGCTGCATAGAAGCAGAGAGTTAAGAAATGGAACATTAACCTAGACTCAAGAGCTTTCTATAAAAACAGAGCAAAGATAAGGAACACTTATCTGGAATATGATGGCAAAATCAAAACACAATGTATTTGGGGTTATAAATCTTTAAGTTGAGAATTAATCTTTTGTGAAAGGAATACCCATTTAATTTTTACAAAACCCAGTCGAATACCCAAACGAACAGCATCTCAAGCCAGTATTATTGATAAACATTAAGGCTGGAATTGATTACATGCAGTTTTTAATAATACAGTATATTTTGGAGCCAAACGTCTCGTAGTGGATCCATAAATATAGAGTATAACTGTAAGGCTAGGTTCGACAATCTGTGCGCGGAGCGTTAATAATTGTAAAGCCGGATGGGAGCAAACCTGCGGTATTTAATTCCCGTCTGTAACTACAGACACCACATTGGAAACCCCGATGGACCCATTGTTAATTAATATACACCATCGGGTGCACTTGGTGTCACTTGGAGGAATGGAGTCCCATGGCTATCAGCTTTTCCCCTTCATGCAACAAAGGTTTCCAATGCAAGATGTGAACCAGACCATAGCTAAAAAGTATTGCCTAAAAACTACATGTATATGATTCCTAGCCTATACTTGGCAAAAAAGTGTCTTCCATATCATGCTTTGTTCCAACATGTTTGTGTAAATTTCCTGAAATATACATTTCTGAACAGAAATTAACATATAGAAACGGTGCGTATATGGTCAATTTGCACTGAGCCCTTATGGGTGCAACGTAGTCCCAAAATCACATGGGGAAAAAAAATTTTTTTTACTTTGCCTTTCATCTGGATCCTTTTTTTTTATTTTTTTATTGCAGGACAAAAAAAGTTCAGGATGGCTGCGCGTAATTTGTCGCTTTAAATAAAACAAATTAAGTCACAAATAACTCGTTTTTTTTTTTTTTTTACAAGTTCCCCCCTCCCTCCTCCCCGACAATCCCTTATAAGTTACAATGTTCCCCAGATACAACATCTTCATTCATCATACAAATGTGTTTTTTTTCCTGGCAACATTGTGTCTTGAAACCACACGCACTGTTACACTATCGACAGATACTTGCTGATCTGTGGCTCATGTGATTGACAGAACATCCAAGCATTAATGGATAATTTTACTTTTGAAAACCTCTGTATATGGGATTGTAGTGCAGTGAAGGTATAATTATATGATATCCCGTTGCTGATTGTGAAAGGGTTTGGCCCAACAAGACAAAAAGACAGAACAGTAAAGGGTATGGTAATAATTTTACATTGAGAGACAAAAAGTCCAAAATAAAATCCATGTAATATTAACAAGATTGAAATAAATTATATAAAAAAAAATTTATTTGCAATTATGCTGAGAGAATAGGTAAGTATTTGATCCCCTACCAACCATTAAGAGTTCGCAGCTTCCTCACAGACCATTAGTACGCTCTCTAATGAACCTCTTTCTTATGATATAGGAAAGGACTTTGCTTTTTCCTGTATTAGATTAGACTGCTTCATATTCTATATATTCTTTAATTTTGGGGCTTGTCCAACCAAAAAACCAATTTTCCATAGGTTATGGTTTCAGCATAAAATGGGGTCGTCCTGGATTACCAATTCTGTAGTGTATGTGAGGGACCACAGTAACTGTTCTTGTTTACATTGTTTTTATTCCATGTATTTACACCATTTTCTGATGCATACTGTAAGACGTTTGAAGAGCATTATTTCTGCATTGGGAAATAGCATGTGTAGTAAGCAACAATATATATGATTGGTTAAAAATATGCAGTTCTAAATATATGTTCGGGTAAGTTTACATTTCGTCAAGTTTGAGAATGCTTTACTATTATTATTTATGTTTATTTGTGGAAAGGTACATGGTTAAGGGCTTAAAGGTGTTTTCTCACTACAAAGATTGCTTTTATGTTAAAAGATCTTGCAAAACTATTCTCTTTTGCAATGTATAACGTCACCATTAACCGTGTCCTACCTATTCTGAGAATATTCCCCTCTTGTTATGGGCTGGCATCAGCTCCTCAGGTCGCTATCTGCTACAGACCTGTTTGAATCCTCATTGATAGCCTGCACAGCGCTTAGTTTCCTAATAACTACAGACCTGGCCTCAAACTGCAGCCAAGTAAAGCCAGTAACAGCCCCACTGAATTCAAAACTTGAAACTCAAAGACTTATATATTCCTGGACTGACTACGTCTAGTAAATTATCAGGACTGGCTTTAAGAGATGAATCAATGTAGTGATACAACCCCCCTTTATGAGCTTGTTTTTTTTTTCCTGTTTCCCTATGTTTCAGTAGGGTTTTTCAAGCATAATTGATTACTTAGAGTGGTGTGAATGAATGAGCCCCCAAAGCCAGTAAGACAACATTGACCTAATGTAATGCTATGATGCAATTTGCCTACTTCACAATGATTTGACCCCAAAACATGTGAAACGTTCATTCTATCTTAAGATTCTAGAAATCTCAGTGTAATAAATTGTTGTGAATTTATAGTTTCTTTATAAATGTATGGTGCATTTATAGGGGTGACCCTCACAAAAAAACACGTCTCGTTCCGCTTAGGGTAGGGTGAACGTAATATGATCCTACTTTTCTCCATTCTTGTGTCTCATCCACACCTGATATCATATACTTTGTATTAAGAAAGGTAATCTTGTTTCCGTGGGCATACATAGACAGAGATGAGGTTGGCAGAGCAGAAAACAGGAATCATAAGTTTCAACAAGACAGTTGTCACTAGTGTGATGCAAGAACACAGAATTACAATAATAGAAAATGAGATCAATTTATAAATTTTCCTATCCCCCCAACAGTTTTTGAATGAATAAAGGCTTCAAGGTTCACTGTCGAATACGTCACAATTATTACTGCACTTGTTAAAGTCTTGTTTATAATAAGTAACACGGACAAACTGGGTATGGTGTTTGTAATGTCCCACTTTTTTAGTAGTTGACAGTTTGTCTTGACCTGCTCAGAGACTCTGCTAAAATAATTATTTGCAGTTGCTTCGGAGGTCTGTCAAGAAGATGTGATATCTGGCCCCCCTGCGGTAAAAGACACTTTAACCATGGCATTTGATGCCCGCCGTGTGCCTCTATGGCTGAAAGGTTCATGGTTGCAGTGCTTGGGTGTTCCCTTACATGCCAAATTATTGATGATGTCACTAAAACACCTTGTTGTGTGGAGATTGGGTGCTAAATAATTCCAGTTTCAATGGTATCAAGCCTTGTTTCCACACTTTATATCTTCTATACATACATACATGATAAGTCGAGCATGACTTCCATTCTTGATAATAAGTTCATGGTAATTATATGCTTAAGTTAGTGAAAATTTTCCATTGAACTTGACTAATAGATATTGTCTGTGTCCCCAAGCAACACATTCTTCCATGTGGAGTTTCCTTACAATTTTTACAGAGTTTAAGTGGTGCTTGATGCACTTCCATTTCCCTCCTGTTTGAAATCAAATGTTGCAAGAAAAATTCCTTCTGGTTGACTTCCATTAACTTGTAAAAAAGATAGGTTAGTTTGATGTTTGTGCTTTTTATTATGAGTAATAATAATAAAAAAATACTAATCTATTTTTTATATGAGCTCCAAGAAGCGCCAACATAATTCCCGCAGCACTTTACAATATAGAGGGAATAAGTTTACTAGTACCATTACACAATACAAAGTACTATACAATGAGCACAAGTGGTGTGAGGTGAGCTCCTGCTCGTGATAGCTTACAATCTATAGGTTGGTAGGGTGAAATAAACGGTGAGAAGTGCTCAATGTTTACAATGGTCCAGCCAAGTTTCATAAATAGGGGGTGGTTTACAATGAAAAGAAATGTGAAGATGAGCCTGCACCCCCTACAGTACATCTTAAGATACAGATAAGTGCCAGTGAGTCCCCTAGTGTAGGAAGTGACAGATGTTGTGTGATAGAAAGTGAGGGTTTAGGATTAGGGATCAAGGTAAGGTCCAGACTAGAAAAAAGTGGTTCATCATGGTACTTCTTGAACGTATGAGATTGTGAGTGTGCCTGTTGCCCTGGTACCAAGTTCCAGGAACTGGTTGTAGTAACGTTGGAAATCTTGAGAACCAGGTAAGTGAGAGGTTCGGGGAGTCGTTTTTTTTTTTTTTATTTTTTTTGTTTTTTCGATGATTGAGGAATGTAATCTGATATCAGCAGCAGAGTGGGAAGAGAGCGTGTTAGGGTTGTAGACTGAGATGAGGGAGGAGGAGTAGGGAGGAGCAGCACAGGGAGACTTTTTTATGGTTGAGTTGTGACAGAGTTATTATAATTGTATCACTTACTGAAAGAGCCGAACGCAGTAACAATGAACTGACACAGGGTAGAAGTGTGCCCATCATATTGAGCGACTGGAAAAGAAATAATGAGCCTGACTACTGTCATTCAGGACAGATAGGAGAGTGGAGTAGTTGCAGAGATAGGGAGACCAAAAATCCAAGGAGTTACTAGTAATTATGATCTAAAACTTATAAAAGAATAAGAGCAACAATGAAGAGTTTGATTTATTTCCAAAGTGAAAAAAGTAAAAGTACGATTTATGGAGATGATCTTTACTAGAGGTGCATGGTGACAGGAGCGTGCCAAGGGATCAAAAAAAGGGAGTAAATGAAGGTCAGAATCTAGTAAAGCCCCAAGGCACAGCGGGCCTGTTTTCCAAGGAGGAAATGTGGGTACCAACCAATCATACATAGAAAAGAAATAGCAGTGGGGGGGGGGTTTGGGTGGGGGGTGGTTGGTTTTTGGTTGGGGGGGGGTGGGGGTTTTGGTTAGTAATGGTAGTAGAATGGTGGAAAGACTTATGTAAGGTATGGTGGAAGTAGTTGATGGTGGAAAAGACAAGAAGTACTGGTTTTTTAGTGAGGTCCTAGTTTCATTATGAGAGAGGATATTAAAGTATAGTCCGAGACAGCGGACAGACAGTCACTTTATGTTTATGCTGCAGGGGGGCTTTTGGAGTGATGTCACGGGAGGAGGAGTAATAATTGTGTGTCATCAAACATTGTAGAGATGGTACTGGATAGCCCAAAACTGCCTAGATGGGTTATGTCCAATGGGGGGGCTGTTATAGAGATTTGAATTAAGAGGGAGAGGACCAAGTAACGTAACCCCCTGAGGATCCACAACAAAAGAGGAAGATAGGAGTAGGAGATAGAACCAAAAATGAACGCTGAAGGTAGCGGTCAGAGAGTAATGAGTGAGTGAATCCTAAGGCGATGTAGGTTCGGTGTCCTTTGGATGGCCAAAGGTCTGACATGCTGAATGGACAAATTAAGTTTGATGATCAACAGTGCCCCAACAAAACGCTGCAGAGAGATCCAAGAGAAGCAACAACGAGTAGTTACCCAGAGATTTAGCAGTGAAGAGGTCATTAGAGACTTTTGCTAGAGCAGTAATTAATATTCTCTGAATTTTCAGTAGGGGATACATTATTCCATACCTATAGCCCTTGATTGTAGTAATCAGTGCTCCTGGCAGGCCCTCTAGACTATATTCCTACATTTTTTGTTTAAATGTGTTTTGTATTACGTTTTACTGAAGATATACATACATGCAGGGTACTTAGATAATTAATATACATAACTATAAGAGTATTAGACATGAGAAAAATCATGGCATAAACATTGACAACCAATGCCTTACGAGTATCTCAACAAATGTAATCATTGAAGTAGTCTTGTTATAAGAAAACAAGGAAGTCAAGACCACAAAAGATGTAGTTAACCCAGTAAAATAGTGTGGAAAATCAACATTACTATGTATATTAAACCATTCACATAATCATGACAATACAAATGAACAAAACACACTAGGGAAGGGAAGGATAACCAATAAAATAAAGATTCATCCAGCTTTCAGCCAGAAAAAAAAAGCTTGATGTCGTAAAGGCCATCTCTTACGTATTGTGAGTAATGGAGCAATTCTGCTAGTATACACATCAAGTGCCGTATGATATTTTATATCTCTCTAAGCTGCACTGACAAAAAATTCAGTCATCCAACCGGAGTTTTCTCTTCTCCTTCACTGCAAATCAAATAACAACATAGAGACTGAAACACATTTGCATATAAAATCGTTGTGTTTTACTGAACGTATGGAACATTAATTATGGCTGCATGCCTCTACATTCCAAATCATCGTTCTATTAAACATTCGTAATTTGGGACTTAGCTGTTTGCTGTAGTCTTTACAGTCCATAGATTTCAACATTTCAGTGGTAGCAATCTCATTGTAGGCTGATGTAGTGAGCGAAAGCGCTCCATGTTGCACACAGCTGCAACGTTTCGGAAATCAATTTCCTTCCCTTTTTGATTTTTCCGAAAGTGGCAGCTGTGTGCAACATGGAGCGCTTCGCTCACTACCAGTCACTCTACAATGAGATTGCATACCACTGAAATGTGAAATCTATGGACTGTAAAGACTACAGCTAAGTACCGACTGACGAATGTTTAATAGAACGATGATTTGGAATGTAGAGGCATGCAGCCATAATTAATGTTCCATACGTTCAGTAAAACACAACGATTTTATATGCAAATGTGTTTCAGTCTCTATGTTGTTATTTTAATGGAGCAATTCTCCCAAAAGGACCAAAAAGACTCAAAATGGGTCAGACGATTGTTCAGGAGGGTTTTTTTTC
>JAODAL010052347.1:0-26047 GCA_025379985.1 Phyllomedusa bahiana
GGGGCAGAGAGAGTCGGCGCAGCTCCTGGGTCCGGTCCCGCTGCGCTGCCTTGGAGGTGCGTCGGCGGCACATAGTGTGCGCCCTGCTGGGGCGCCGGCTGTGTCACCGGCGGGGCAGAGGGAGTCGGCGCAGCCCCTGGGTCCGGTCCTGCTGCGCTGCCTTGGAGGCGCGTCGGCGCCGCATGGTGTACTTCCTGCAGGGGCGCCTGCTGTGTCACCGGCGGGGCAGAGGGAGAAGGCGCAGCCCCTGTGTCCAGTCCCGCTGTGCCGCTCTGTACCTGCGGCTGGGCCATTCGTTGTGCGCTCTTCAGAGGCGCCTGCAGCGTTCCCGGCCGTGCAGGGGAAGGAGTCGCGGCACTTCCCGGAGTTGAGGCGGGCTCACCTGTCCCGTGCGCCATCTTCGGCCGCGCCACCTGCGCCATCGACGGAGCCCGAGGCGTCGCTCTCATTGCGGGGAGTGCAGCCGGGTCAGAGGAGGCGGACTTGGTGGCGGAGACTCCAGGGTCCAGTCTGCGACGACCGGACCGTGTTGCAGGTAAGGCAGGCTGCAAGGATGACGGCTGTGCAGGGAGAGGAGCCGTGCAGGCCTGGGCACCATCTTGGAAGGCCACACTGCGGGAGTCATCCTGCGGCATCAGGGCGGAATAGCACCCGAAGTATTGTCCAATATCGCCCTGATTCGGGTCAGGGGTGGCCGGGGGGTCCCTCTTTGTCTTCTTGGAGGATTTCCCCATGTTTTGAAGTCGATGGAGTCGGATGGAGCCAGAAAATGTAGAGGAGCTCTCAAATCTGCTTCCTCACACAGCCATGTCAAGCCACGCCCCCCCTCTAGAAAAATTCTACTCACAACAAAGAATAGAAAAACTGATGAGATTTTTCAGTTCACCAGATGGTTTCTAATAGAAGCTCAGGGCGGGACTCTGGGTAGACTGCAATCACCGATTTCCTCTTATGACCCAGACTGAGGTGCTACTAACTATGTTACAGATGTAAGAGCCTCCCAGGTGCACCCAATGACAAATGATAACGGTTACGATTCGCAGAGATGATAGAATTCTGTCTGGTTTATGTTCATTTGTTTCTTTAATGAATTGTTGATCTTTGTCACTATATAATTGACTATTTTTATACAGAATTTAAAGCGATAGACTTACATAGATAAGTCTACACCACATAGGTGGTGTAGATAAATACCGTACAGCGTATATCTTTCCATTACACTTTCTTTATTGTAACAAGCTCAGAACTGTTCTTTATACATGTAACAATGGTTCTTACTTTGTAACCTACAACTGGAAACTTGCACTTAATATTAAGGCATTTATTGTTATGCAAATGATTTAGTATCTAATAAAGTATTTGTTAGAAAAGGGAGAGAATAAGAAGTAAAGTAAAGAACAAGTGCTGAAAAGATCATAAATAGAGGAAAAAAATTAAAACCTTATGTGAACGACATAAATACTGACTAAAGCCGAAGTGATGACAATATAATAGAAATGTGGGCGGAAATGGAACTAAAGATGCCAAAGCGGCCAAAGTGCACTGTAAGAAGGCGTATAGAAGTGAGGACGACTCAAAAACTAGAGAGTGAGGGAGACAAGTGAGGAGGAAACCAGGTGAGGAAGACAAGTGAGGAAGAAGACGAGTGAGGAGGAAACCAGGTGAGGAAGACGAGTGAGGAGGAAACCAAGTGAGGTAGACGAGTGAGAAGGAAACCAGGTGAGGAAGACGAGTGAGGAGGAAACCAGGTGAGGAAGACGAGTGAGGAGGAAACCAGATGAGGAAGACGAGTGAGGAGGAAACCAGGTGAGGAAGACGAGTGAGGAGGAAACCAGGTGAGGAAGACGAGTGAGGAGGAAACCAGGTGAGGAAGACGAGTGAGGAGGAAACCAGGTGAGGAAGACGAGTGAGGAGGAAACCAAGTGAGGTAGACGAGTGAGAAGGAAACCAAGTGAGCACAACGAGTGAGGAGGAAACCAAGTGAGCACGACGAGTGAGGAGGAAACCAAGTGAGGAAGACGGGTGAGGAGGAAACCAAGTGAGGTAGACGAGTGAGGAGGAAACCAAGTGAGCACAACGAGTGAGGAGGAAACCAAGTGAGCACGACGAGTGAGGAGGAAACCAAGTGAGGAAGACGAGTGAGGAGGAAACCAAGTGAGGTAGACGAGTGAGGAGGAAACCAAGTGAGGAAGACGAGTGAGGAGGAAACCAAGTGAGGTAGACGAGTGAGGAGGAAACCAAGTGAGGAAGACGAGTGAGGAGGAAACCAAGTGAGGAAGACGAGTGAGGAGGAAACCAAGTGAGCAAGACGAGTGAGGAGGAAACCAAGTGAGGAAGACGAGTGAGGAGGAAGCCAGGTGAGGAAGACGAGTGAGGAGGAAACCAGGTGAGACAGACGAGTGAGAAGGAAACCAGGTGAGGAAGACGAGTGAGGAGGAAACCAAGTGAGGTAGACGAGTGAGAAGGAAACCAGGTGAGGAAGACGAGTGAGGAGGAAACCAGGTGAGGAAGACGAGTGAGGAGGAAACCAGATGAGGAAGACGAGTGAGGAGGAAACCAGGTGAGGAAGACGAGTGAAGAGGAAACCAGATGAGGAAGACGAGTGAGAAGGAAACCAGGTGAGGAAGACAAGTGAGGAGGAAACCAAGTGAGCAAGATGAGTGAGGAGGAAACCAAGTGAGTTAGACGAGTGTGTAGGAAACCAAGTGAGCACTACGAGTGAGGAGGAAACCAAGTGAGCACGACGAGTGAGGAGGAAACCAAGTGAGGAAGACGGGTGAGGAGGAAACCAAGTGAAGTAGACGAGTGAGGAGGAAACCAAGTGAGGAAGACAAGTGAGGAGGAAGACGAGTGAGGAGGAAACCAGGTGAGAAAGACGAGTGAGGATGAAACCAAGTGATCAAGATGAGTGAGGAGGAAACCAAGTGAGCAAGACGAGTGAGGAGGAAACCAAGTGAGGTAGACAAGTGAGGAGGAAAACAAGTGAGGAAGACGAGTGAGGAGGAAACCAAGTGAGGTAGACGAGTGAGGAGGAAACCAAGTGAGGAAGACGAGTGAGGAGGAAACCAAGTGAGGAAGACGAGTGAGGAGGAAACCAAGTGAGCAAGACGAGTGAGGAGGAAACCAAGTGAGGAAGACGAGTGAGGAGGAAACCAGGTGAGGAAGACGAGTGAGGAGGAAACCAGGTGAGAAAGACGAGTGAGAAGGAAACCAGGTGAGGAAGACGAGTGAGGAGGAAACCAAGTGAGGAAGACGAGTGAGAAGGAAACCAGGTGAGGAAGACGAGTGAGGAGGAAACCAGGTGAGAAAGACGAGTGAGGAGGAAACCAAGTTAGGAAAACGAGTGAGGAGGAAACCAAGTGAGGAAGACGAGTGAGGAGGAAACCAGGTGACGAAGACGAGTGAGAAGGAAACCAGGTGAGAAAGACGAGTGAGGAGGAAACCAGGTGAGGAAGACGAGTGAGGAGGAAACCAAGTGAGGTAGACGAGTGAGAAGGAAACCAAGTGAGCACAACGAGTGAGGAGGAAACCAAGTGAGCACGACGAGTGAGGAGGAAACCAAGTGAGGAAGACGGGTGAGGAGGAAACCAAGTGAAGTAGACGAGTGAGGAGGAAACCAAGTGAGGAAGACGAGTGAGGTGGAAAACAAGTGAGTTTGAGAGTGAGGAGGAAACCAAGTGAGCACAAAGAGTGAGGAGTAAACCATGTGAGCACGACGAGTGAGGAGGAAACCATGTGAGGAAGACGGGTGAGGAGGAAACCAAGTGAGGTAGACGAGTGAGGAGGAAACCAAGTGAGGAAGACGAGTGAGGAGGAAAACAAGTGAGGTAGACGAGTGAGGAGGAAACCAAGTGAGCACGACGAGTGAGGAGGAAACCAAGTGAGGAAGACGAGTGAGGAGGAAACCAAGTGAGCAAGACGAGTGAGGAAGAAACCAAGTGAGGAAGACGAGTGAGGAGGAAGCCAGGTGAGGAAGACGAGTGAGGAGGAAACCAGGTGAGAAAGACGAGTGAGAAGGAAACCAGGTGAGGAAGACGAGTGAGGAGGAAACCAAGTGAGGTAGACGAGTGAGGAGGAAACCAGGTGAGGAAGACGAGTGAGGAGGAAACCAGGTGAGAAAGACGAGTGAGGAGGAAACCAGATGAGGAAGACGAGTGAGGAGGAAACCAGGTGAGGAAGACGAGTGAGAAGGAAACCAAGTGAGCACGACGAGTGAGGAGGAAACCAAGTCAGGAAGAGGGGTGAGGAGGAAACCAAGTGAAGTAGACGAGTGAGGAGGAAACCAAGTGAGGAAGACGAGTGAGGAGGAAAACAAGTGAGGTAGACGAGTGAGGAGGAAACCAAGTGAGCACAACGAGTGAGGAGGAAACCAAGTGAGCACGACGAGTGAGGAGGAAACCAGGTGAGGAAGACGAGTGAGGAGGAAACCAGGTGAGTCAGACGAGTGAGAAGGAAACCAGGTGAGAAAGACGAGTGAGGAGGAAACCAGGTGACGAATACGAGTGAGAAGGAAACCAGGTGAGGAAGACGAGTGAGGAGGAAAACAGGTGAGAAAGACGGGTGAGGAGGAAACCAGATGAGGAAAACGAGTGAGGAGGAAACCAAGTGAGGAAGACGAGTGAGGAGGAAACCAGGTGAGGAAGACGAGTGAGGAGGAAACCAGGTGAGAAAGACGAGTGAGGAGGAAACCAGGTGAGGAAGACGAGTGAGGAGGAAACCAAGTGAGGTAGACGAGTGAGAAGGAAACCAAGTGAGCACAACGAGTGAGGAGGAAACCAAGTGAGCACGACGAGTGAGGAGGAAACCAAGTGAGGAAGACGGGTGAGTAGGAAACCATGTGAAGTAGACGAGTAAGGAGGAAACCAAGTGAGGAAGACGAGTGAGGTGGAAAACAAGTGAGGTAGACGAGTGAGGAGGAAACCAAGTGAGCACAACGAGTGAGGAGGAAACCAAGTGAGCACAACGAGTGAGGAGGAAACCAAGTGAGGTAGACAGGTGAGGAGGAAACCAAGTGAGGTAGACAAGTGGGAGGAAACCAAGTGAGCAAGATGAGTGAGGAGGAAACCAAGTGAGGTAGACGAGTGAGGAGGAAACCAAGTGAGCAAGACGAGTGAGGAGGAAACCAAGTGAGCAAGACGAGTGAGGAGGAAACCAAGTGAGCAAGACGAGTGAGGAGGAAACCAAGTGAGGAAGACGAGTGAGGAGGAAACCAGGTGAGGAAGACGAGTGAGGAGGAAACCAGGTGAGGAAGACGAGTGAGGAGGAAACCAGGTGAGGAAGACGAGTGAGGAGGAAACCAGGTGAGGAAGACGAGTGAGGAGGAAACCAGGTGAGGAAGACGAGTGAGGAGGAAACCAGGTGAGGAAGACGAGTGAGGAGGAAACCAGGTGAGAAAGATGAGTGAGGAGGAAACCAGATGAGGAAGACGAGTGAGGAGGAAACCAGGTGAGGAAGACGAGTGAGGAGGAAACCAGGTGAGGAAGACGAGTGAGGAGGAAACCAAGTGAGCAAGACGAGTGAGGAGGAAACCAAGTGAGGTAGACGAGTGAGAAGGAAACCAAGTGAGCACAACGAGTGAGGAGGAAACCAAGTGAGCACGACGAGTGAGGAGGAAACCAAGTGAGGAAGACGGGTGAGGAGGAAACCAAGTGAGGAAGACGAGTGAGGAGGAAACCAAGTGAGGAAGACGAGTGAGGAGGAAAACAAGTGAGGTAGACGAGTGAGGAGGAAACCAAGTGAGCACAACGAGTGAGGAGGAAACCAAGTGAGAAAGACGAGTGAGGAGAAAACCAGATGAGGAAGACGAGTGAGGAGGAAACCAGGTGAGGAAGACGAGTGAGAAGGAAACCAAGTGAGCACGACGAGTGAGGAGGAAACCAAGTGAGGAAGACGGGTGAGGAGGAAACCAAGTGAGGTAGACGAGTGAGGAGGAAACCAAGTGAGGAAGACGAGTGAGGAGGAAAACAAGTGAGGTAGACGAGTGAGGAGGAAACCAAGTGAGCACAACGAGTGAGGAGGAAACCAAGTGAGGAAGATGAGTGAGGAGGAAACCAGGTGAGGAAGACGAGTGAGGAGGAAGACGAGTGAGGAGGAAACCAGGTGAGGAAGACGAGTGAGGAGGAAACCAAGTGAGGTAGACGAGTGAGAAGGAAACCAAGTGAGCACAAGGAGTGAGGAGGAAACCAAGTGAGCACGACGAGTGAGGAGGAAACCAAGTGAGGAAGACGGGTGAGGAGGAAACCAAGTGAGGTAGACGAGTGAGGAGGAAACCAAGTGAGGAAGACGAGTGAGGAGGAAAACAAGTGAGGTAGATGCGTGAGGAGGAAACCAAGTGAGCACAACGAGTGAGGAGGAAACCAAGTGAGGAAGACAAATGAGGAGGAAGCCAAGTGAGGAAGACGGGTGAGGAGGAAACCAAGTGAGGTAGATGCGTGAGGAGGAAACCAAGTGACGAAGACGAGTGAGGAGGAAAACAAGTGAGGTAGACGAGTGAGGAGGAAACCAAGTGAGCATGACGAGTGAGGAGGAAACCAATTGAGGAAGACGAGTGAGGAGGAAACCACGTGAGTAAGACGAGTGAGGCGTAACCAAGGCGAGCACGAAAACAGTTGAGGAAGAAGAGTGAGGAAGAAACCACGCGAGGAAGACGAGTGAGGAGGAAACCAGTGAGAAGACGAGTGAGGAGGAAACCAAGTGAGGAAGACGAGTGAGGAGGAAACCAAGTGAGGTAGACGAGTGAGGAGGAAACCAAGTGAAGAAGACAAGTGAGGAGGAAACCAAGCGAGGAAGACGAGTGAGGAGGAAACCAAGCGAGGAAGACGAGTGAGGAGGAAACCAAGTGAGGAAGACGAGTGAGGAGGAAACCAAGAGAGGAAGACGAGTGAGGAGGAAACTAGGTGAGGAAGACGAGTGAGGAGGAAACCAGTGAGGAAGACGAGTGAGGAGGAAACAAAGTAGAGGTAACGAGTGGAGGAGGAAACCAAGTGAGCAAACGAGTGAGGAGAGAAACCAAGTGAGGAGACGAGTGAGGAGGAAACCAAGTGAGGAAGACGGGTGAGGAGTGAGAACCAAGAGAGTGAGATGAGGGGAAACCATAGTGAGGAAGACGAGTGAGGAGGAAAACAAGTTAGGTAGACGAGTGAGGAGGAAACCAAGTGGCACAACGAGTGAGGAGGAAACAGAGGCACGACGAGTGAGGAGGAAACCAAGTGAGGAAGACGGGTGAGTGAGGAAACCAAGTGAGGTAGACAAGTGAGGAGGAAACCAAGGTGAGGTAGACAAGTGAGGAGGAAACCAAGTGAGAGAAGCGAGTGAGGAGGAAACCAAGTGAGGCAACGACGAGTGGGAGGAAACCAAGTGAGGAAACGATGAGGAGGAAACCAAATGAGCAAGACGAGTGAGGAAGAAACCAGGTGAGGAAGACGAGTGAGGAGGAAACCAGGTGATGAAGACAAGTGAGGAGGAAACCAGGTGATGAAGACAAGAGAGGAGGAAACCACGTGTGGAAGACGAGTGAGGAGGAAACCAGGTGAGGAAGACGAGTGAGAAGGAAACCAGGTGAGGAAGACGAGTGAGGAGGAAACCAAGTGAGGTAGACGAGTGAGGAGGAAACCAAGTGAGGAAGACGAGTGAGGAGGAAAACAAGTGAGGTAGACGAGTGAGGAGGAAACCAAGTGAGCACAACGAGTGAGGAGGAAACCAAGTGAGCACGACGAGTGAGGAGGAAACCAAGTGAGGAAGACGGGTGAGGAGGAAACCAAGTGAGGTAGACGAGTGAGGAGGAAACCAAGTGAGGAAGACGAGTGAGGAGGAAACCAAGTGAGGTAGACGAGTGAGGAGGAAACCAAGTGAGCAAGACGAGTGAGGAGGAAACCAAGTGAGGAAGACGAGTGAGGAGGAAACCAGGTGAGGAAGACGAGTGAGGAGGAAACCAGGTGAGGAAGACGAGTGAGGAGGAAACCAAGTGAGGAAGACGAGTGAGGAGGAAACCAAGTGAGGAAGACGAGTGAGGAGGAAACCAGGTGAGGAAGACGAGTGAGGAGGAAACCAAGTGAGGAAGACGAGTGAGGAGGAAACCAGGTGAGGAAGACGAGTGAGGAGGAAACCAGGTGAGGAAGACGAGTGAGGAGGAAACCAGGTGAGGAAGACGAGTGAGGAGGAAACCAGGTGAGGAAGACGAGTGAGGAGGAAACCAGGTGAGGAAGACGAGTGAGGAGGAAACCAAGTGAGCAAGACGAGTGAGGAGGAAACCAAGTGAGCAAGACAAGTGAGGAGGAAAACAAGTGAGGAAGACGAGTGAGGTGATCGTCATTTGATCTAAAAGTCATGTAAATAACAGGTAAATTAGGTCCGTAAAGTATTCAAGGGGAAAATAAAACGCATGTCAATAGCTTTTCCCTTTCCTTTTTTTTCCTCTCCTCCCTAACTGTTTCTTCTTTTCCTTTTTCCTTTTAATGATCAAGTACACACAGAATCTTCTGGGGAGTGAGAACACGACCCAAAGAAACTTGAAAAAATGAAAATGGGCCATGAACTAGAGAATAATCGGTAAAGTAAATGTACAAGATAACAGAATTAGATGAGTCTAAAAACAATGTTAAAAAAGAAGATAAAAGAGGACTAGTCAAGAGCAAAGAGTAGAATGAGACATCAGTAAGGAAATGGGGCAACGCTCAGACCTCAGTCAGTCCTTGGCTTCACGGACTGGATTCGCATCACCCATTTTACTTCAAGTTGTGCTAATCATTTTTTCCAGGCACTTCCCCTCAGGCTTTTTTTGTTTTTGTTTTTTTAAAACTGTTTTTATTAAAGTCCAACGTAAATTGCATTACAAATCTTATAAATCACAAGAGAAGAAATCATCATGGTATACATTCAAACAGTATCATCTAATAAAATGACATTGGTACTTCAACATTTTATATTATTAACCATTCAACATAGATAAAGTAGTGTTACTTAAGTTACATTTCACATTTAATCCAGTGAAGGTGTGCATGTTAGAGTAACTTTTTAGGTGACTAAGTTTAACTAACAAAATTATAGGGCTACATGTCCAACAGGATGTCTCCTATTCCTATTGCCAACCATTCGGTCATTTATCAGTTGTATAGCCCTCAGAATCTCTCCCGTCGCGGGTCTCCCCCACCTCCCAATGCTGCCCTGCCCGAGTGGTCCAGTTGCAGGCATTGAGTTCTTCACAGGTGCTGAATCCCGCCCTTTACCGCTCGATAAAGTAGGAAAGGTTAAACCTATCTTCCCATAGAATAAGACGGTTAGGGTTGCCTATCCCAATGGTACATAATTGATACCGCTATATCTCAAGGGATATCATTGTGGTAAACTTTCAGAATTTACTCATGCAGTTGAGCTGACAGTGGAGCGGTGTCTGACATCTCTCTGGCCAACTACCAGGTAGTGAGACCAAAGCACTTATGTATAGTCGTTTTGATATCTGTTGAGAGGGGATCAATATATTTTGCCCAGAGATTGAAAGATTTTTTAACTCTGGATTCTTTATGATGTGTCGCTTCGACCCAATCCATCTGAAATATAAAGAAAAGCTTTTCCTGAAATAGTGCTATAGAAGGGCCTGTCGGTTGAAGCCATACTTAAAGAATCGCTTTACTCGCTGTCGCTGCCACAACATGTAGCAGACGGTTGTCCATATTACTGACCTATTGCATTGTGACCTATTCGTGTACCCAAACAAAGCCCATGCTGGATCCATCGAATGTGAGGGGACCAAATGTAATCTTATGAAATCGGAGATTCTTTCCCAAAATTCCCTAATCGTCGGGCACTCCCACAGGCAGTGGTAAAGGTCGACCCGGGAGAGGCGCATTTAAAACAGTTATCTGTTGGATATTTGCCCATCTTATAGCCTATAGCAGGAGTAAGGTAGGCATTGTGAATTGTCTTTAAAAACATTTCAGTATATTTTGCTGAGGGGAGAAATTTATGCGCGTCTCTCAAGGCTTCCAGAATCACCTCCGAAGTCAGCCCCCTGTGCCTAGATTGCCAATGTGCCAAGCTCAGATTAGTTCGGCCATAATCTATATCTTCCAGGAGATAATCATATATGTTGGACAATTGGGATTTCCTTGTAACAGGATTAAGAAGTGTATCATCAAATTCAGAGTTCCAATCTTTTTCTGTAAAACCCGCTATTACTTGGTCTATATAGTGTGTTATCTGTATGTGGTTAAAGAAAGGTATCCGCAATGTTGGGTGCAATTGTTGCAATTCGTGTATCGTAAGAGGTCTCCTAAGATTTGGGCTGACAAAGTGGTGCAAGTGTGATAAACCTTGAATATGCCACTCGGTAAAGACCCTATGTGGGGTGCCTCCTTGGAAACTCGGATTGTGCAGGGGAGAAAGAAAAAGGGATCTTTCTAGGTTCAGTTTTTTCAACTGTCGAATTTTACGCCAGGCCCGCCAAATTGGCATAATAAGCAGATTCTCCTTCATTGACGGTAATATGTCACCATATGGAGAGTGAAGGAAGTTGATCAAAGAGGTGCCTAAGCAGAATATCTGGTCTATATGACAATCGGTGAATACATTAGTATTTTGTGCCCAATCCGTGATATATCTCCCCAGAGCCGCTAAATTATAGAGTTTGAGATGGGGAAGGCCTAGACCACCGTTGAGTTTGTGTTGAGATAGGACCTGCAACGAGATTCGCGCTCTCCTATTATTCCAAATGAACAATCTGTAGTGTTTTAATATTTGTTTTTCATCCTTGGTTTTCAAATATATGGGTAACATGTGAAATATATAGAGTAAACGTGGGAATTCCACCATTTTTAACAAATTGCATCTGCCCATGAACGATAATGGGAGATTAGCCCATCTTGTGAGTGTCCCTCTCAATTTTTCTAAGTATTTAGTTATGTTTTCTGAATAGATGTTTTGCAAGCTTCTAGGTAGCTAGACTCCTAGGTATTTCAGGGAGGTTGTACACCATCTGATGGGGATCAGTGCGGACCAGGCCGGTCTAGCTGGGCCTGTCAGGAGCATGCCCTCGCTTTTGTCTACATTGATGGTGTACCCCATCAAATTCCCCGTCCTTTGTATATCGGATAGTATGGGCAGCAGCGATGTCTCCGGGTCAGACACGAACAGCAATAAATCATCGGCATACGCCGAGATTTTCAGTTCTTGTCCAGAGGCAATAATTCCTTTATAGGTGTCAGATTGGGTTATATGGTAAAGCAAGGGGTCTAGAGCCAGATTGAAAAGGAGAGGGGACAGTGTGCATCCCTGTTTAGTTCTCCTGAATAAATCTATAGCCGGAGAAGTACAACCATTGATCAAGAGATTTGTAGTAGAATTTGTGTATATGTGATTCAGAAAGTTAGAAAATAAATTCCCAATATCTCTCCTCGTCACTGCGGCGTCTAAATACGGCGAGGATACCTTATCAAATGCCTTTTCGGCAGCAAGGCTTAAAAGCATACTGGTCGGGCGTCTTCCGGTCTGAGCCAGAGACATCGCCGCCACCGCCATCCGCACTCCCCTAGTGGCATGTCGGCTAGAGATGAAGCTATTCTGTGGATCAAGTGGGGGAGAATTGTTTGTAATCGGCCAGAAAGTATCTTCGCAAGAATTTTGTAGTCTTGGTTGAGTAGGGATATTGGCCGGTAAGAGGCCATTAGCGTAGGGTCCTTATTCGGTTTAGGTATCAAGATTGTACGGAAATTGAAAAAGGAATCCACTATGGCGGAGTTTAGATAAATATCATTATAGAGTTTTGTGAGAAGGGGCAGGACTTCTGTTTTTAGTATTTTGAAAAACTCCCCTGAGTATCCGTTGGGTCCCGGGGTCTTACCATTTGCCAATTGTGTAATGGCCGATTTTACCTTGTCTTCTGAAATTACCGGTTCCAAAATACTACGTTGGCCAGGGGATAAGCACGGCATGTTAAGGTTCGAGAGAAATGTGTGCACTTTGTCGGAGTCAAATGGCTCGGCACTATATAGGGATTCATAGAATTCAGTGAAGGCCTGCTCAATTTCTTCTGATTTAGTAAGAATAGTGTTTGTGTTGGGTGATCTAATTGCTGCAATCGGGGGTCTTGGTTGCCAAGGTTTAGTTAACCCTGCCAATAATGCCCCAGCTCTGTTTCCCCAACGGTAGTATTTATTTTGTTGTACTCTTATGTGCGCTTTAGCTGTACCTTGTAAGAATGTATTCAGTAGGTTTTGGGCTTCAAGAAATCTCTTCTTGGAGTCTGGGGTGAGTAGAGTAGAATGTTCTGTTTGGGCCGTCAGTAGATTTCTGTGCATTTCCAGAAATTTTTTATGTTGGCTAGAGCGGTGCATTGATATGTATCCGATAATGTGCCCCCGCATCACCGCCTTGGCAGTAAGCCACATCAATGGTGTGTCTTGTGCCTGTGGTCGGTTATCATGTATGAATTGGGACCAGTGAATTTTCAGGAAGTTTTTGAAATCATCCGAGTCCGATAAATAACTCGGGAAACGCCAGGTGCGTGGGCCGACACGTGGGTCAAGGGCCCTCAGAGAAACCTCAATCGGCGCATGGTCCGAAATGGCCACCGGGTGAATGCGTGAGCCCAGTACCATGGGATAGAGCATTGAGGCAAGCAGCGCTAAGTCAATACGAGAAAATGAGTCATGGACTCGGGAATAAAAAGTGTATTGTTTCGTGGTGGGGTTGGTGGCACGCCAATAATCGAACATGTCCAGTTGTTCCATCATATCTTTGATAGATGGGTGGAGTGAATCATCATCTCTCCTGCTCCCCGACCTGTCCAGGCTAGCTATGGGCGCCAAGTTAAAATCACCCATAAGTATTAAGTTGGGGTGGGGTCTGGCCAAAATAAAGGACATTATGCTTGAGTAAAATTCTGTGTTCTGACCGTTCGGGGCGTAGATATTGAAAAATGTATACGTTTTGTGCGCTATAGTTACCCTAGCGTAGATATATCTACCCTCTGGGTCTGAGTATTGTTCTTCTATTTGTTGGACCAGACCTCGCCTAAAATAGATCGCAACCCCTCGTGATTTAGATGTGTAGTTGGCCGTGAGTGGGGGGTCCAGCCAAGGAGCTCTTATAGGTACGTAGTGCGCTAACTTCCAGTGTGTTTCCTGCATAAAAACGATATCTGCTTTCAATCTCTTAATGTGGGTGAGTACCTTTCTACATTTTTCAGGAGTGTTCAGCCCTGCTGTGTTCCAGGAGAGAAGTTTAAGAGCCTCGGGGGTTGGCAGCTCCAACTCTACGCCCGTATGAGTCATCCTGGGTCATAAGGTGCAAGGACTTTCAAAGGGTTAAGGACATGCGGTAGAGTCCAGTAGGCGTCCCAGCGAGCACCACTGTCCTCTAATGTTAGAGGTAAGGGGAGACCCACGGCAAGGGGTTTAGTCATTCCCAAGTTGTTGTGACCTAGTAGGAGTACATCGGTAGTAATGTGATCAGTAACACATAGTATCATCAATTTTACGTAGCATCTTATCAAACATTCATCTAACATAAACATGAAAATCAATAAAACTGTGCAGTAGCATAGTAATCGAGACCTCAAACTTGTCTCATAACTTTTGAGGCAATATGTTGACAGTTGCATCAAACAATGAAAAACATTTTGTGACATATCAGAACCCTCCCATGGTTATCATGGGGTCATAATCTTATTTTCTTTTCCGAGCTCTGGAAAAGGGGAATTGAGAATTTACTCAGGCTTATTCATAAGGTCAGTGAGCAGCATTATATTTGCGTTAGGCTGCTGCTTCAGGCAGAAGGCGTTCTCGAGCTTCCTCCGGGTCTTCGTAGGTAGAGGTTTGACCATTTACTGTGACACGAAGTTTGACAGGATATTGAAGCTGGAATCGTATATTATTGTTATGAAGATACCGGCATACTTCATGGAAGAGGAGAATTTTGTCTCCGCGGATAGTGAGTTCACGTTTTTGACGGCACGACCTTAGATAGGCCTCTTTCACCGTCCAGTTGAGGAATTTTGCAATGACTAGGCGTGGTCGGCCCCTCTGGTCTCGTTGCGCTCCCATTCTGTGTACTCTTTCCACCACCAGATGATCTTGGGGGACATCCAGTTCCAGTGCCGTGGCGATATCTTTTGTTAGGTATGAGGCCAGGGAGTCAGCTGCGACCGATTCAGGGATCCCGACAAATCTCAGGTTATTTCGGCGCTCCCTATTTTCCAGGTCGTCCAGCTTGTCCCTCAGGCTGGTGATCAAGGATTGGTTGGTAGTGGTCGTTCCGTATAGACGTGTCACTTCATCCTCCACGATCCTTTGGGCGTTGTTAGTAATCTGCGCAAGTGCCGCATTTATGGAGGCCTGAATGACGTCTATGCGCTTATCCAACACCGGGAGGATCAGCTTAGATACTTCTTGTGCCCATGAGACAACATCAGATGGCATCGGAGCAATAGGAGGTGGAGCTAGTGGTGGAGAGGATGGCACTGGAGACTGTTCTCCTACAGATGGTGTAGGAGAGGCGGGTGTTGGGGAGCTCATTGTCGCTGCGGCGTGTACTGCTTTGGCTGGTTGTCGCGCGTTAGATTTAGGTTCAGTAAGAGGAGGGTTGTAGTTAGCGCCTCGGGATCGTGATACTCTGTTTGTTTTACGGACGTATCTGTACATCCTTTTAAGGAAGTCTTAGAGAGAGTAAACTCGGACTACAATGGCCTTTCAAAGTAAGTGGTTCAGGCCAGTGTAAGGGCCATATCATGAAGTTGTTATGTATTACAGGGAACTATTGACATTGACATTTATTGGATAAAGTCAACTGAAAAGGTATAATGTATATCCACGGAGCAGTGCAGATAAGCGCTCAGAGGGGTGTCATGGAGCAGAGGGTTATGAGGTCCCTGTCCAACAGTTAGTTGTCACATTGCCGTTGATAAAAGCACACTCCCAGAGTTTCTCCCTTGCAGTGTTTGGTTATGTACTGTCCACTATTTGTAGCGGGAAGGTCTAGATTGTTGTCTTGACTGCATGTGAGAAGGGTGAGAATATAGTGGAGCCGATGAATGGCAGCAATGGGCAGAGTCTATGGGTTGTGTCAGGATCGTTTGTGCTTGTATGTGAGTGGCCGACAATCTGTTCGCTGTGCAACAGTAGACGGCAGCAGAGTTCCAGCAACTGGAATATGAAGCAGCAACACTTATGCTGAGATTGTAAGCTGAAATTATAATTGTACTGATAGGGGGGGGGGGGGGGTAGGGAGACAGCCGTGCTCCTCTCTTCACTCTGCAGTCGTCTCAGACCTGCATAGCAACAATTTTAAAGCAATCTTATATACTGCACATGCGATTTATGCAGCTGTCAGGGTTATGCGGCCGTTGAGCAAGGATCTGAGGGGAGTTGTGGTTGCTCTAATACAGGAAAGAGATGAGTCCCAGGCTGAGTCCCGTTCAGTGTGAAGACTGACTTAAGACAGGTTTCCGTGCAGGCTTACTGACATAAACCTAGGTCTCAGGGTCTTGAGATGATGGAACAGTAATTGGTGGCAGAGTGCCAGTAATATCAGTGAAGTGCAGCAGCGTCTATATTAAGACTGAGAGCCTGGGTGTCAGATGCATGAATATGGGAGAAGGAGAGAGGGGGGGGAAGCAGTCGTGTCCCCTCTCGCCTTGCTGCAGCAACTCACAGTTCACGCAGCAGCAGTCATAAATGCAATATAATTCACAGCTAGTATGGTTTAATGTCTGTCTGGGCTGTGTCGCCGTTAAGAGGAGACCTGGGGGCAGCAGTGGCTGTTATAGATCAGAGGAGGAAGCACCTCTGTTTAAGTCCCGGCTCAAAGAACGGCCCGCCTCAGGACAGGAGTTAATGCAGATTTGTTTGCACAGTCCCAGGACAAGAATTAGGAGCCCAATGTCCTACAGTGATAGTGTCTGCTGTCACAGTCCCCCTGTGTCCCCGGCACTGACCTGAGTGATGCGACTCCTTTCAATTCTCTTGACTGGAGCTGCTGCAGTCTCTGCGACACCAAGGATTATCACTGACTCCCTGATGGTGTCTTCGCGCCGAGGTCTGTGCACCGGGTCCAGTCTGTGCCTCTTCTGGTGTGCTCAGCGGGGTGTCGCGGTGCCCGCGGTCAGCGAGAAGCAGGTGAGTGGACGCAGCCCACAGTCTTCCTTCACGGCCCGTGTGTGTGCCGCTGCCGTCTGTTGGAGGCCGGGTAGGCAATCCCTTGTCACTTCCAGGAGCGCTACTCGTGCGCAATGGCGGCGCCAAGCGTTGATGACTACGGTGACTGGAGACGGGAGGGGTGTTCTCCCCAGTGTCGCTGGCTGACTTGCTGTCTGTGCCTGTTGTTAAGTTTGCAGGCCGGTATTAGCGTCTCTGTCTTCGGATCGTTGGCGCCAAATGCTGTTTGAGCTGCTGCGCGTCTGGCTATGAGAGGCACTCGGCGGAGGTGGCCGGTCAGCTACTAGAAGTAGGCCTCACGCAATGCTCCTCATCGCTGCAGACTCCTGGGGAGAAACTTGAAAATAGCCCCTGACTCAGGTGCACCTAGTTTTGCCAGTCACAGGAGTTCAGATGGTGGAGTAATCCGCTGGATTTAGGTGCCTTCACCAGGAGCAGTTGTAAAAGGCGGCCATGCGTGATGCCCCGCCCCCGGAAGTCCCCCCCTCAGACTTTTGATAATTCTGTCTATCCCTCTTACTTTCAGGATTGTGGAGCAGTTTGAAGTGTTTGGGGATTGCCCTGCTGTCTTACAGTCAGAATTTTTATTTAGTGAGTGTGAAGAAAATTGACCCCCAGCTTCCACACATGTCACTAGAAAGCAATCAGTTAGGCAAAAGGCATGTCTCCAAATTAGATGCAAGGCCTGACTGCTCCCAATCCATCCATAGGACACAAGCCCAGCAGGGAGTTGAAGCATCAAAAGATTGTCAGCTAATTTCGTTAGCACCTGGACAGGCTCATGCTCCCAGACATCAAGCATCAAAGAGACATAGCAGATAGCCAGGTGCCGATATTTCATAAGGATTTATGGAAGCACACCCCAGTTTCACTTTTTCAAATATGAAGCGTCCCACATGCATAGCTGTCACTCCTGAGTTTGTAGGGCACCCGGGCAGGGAAAACCAAAGACAGGTACAAGGAACAGAGTTGTAGCTTGGACCCACTCGGTTCTGATAGTGCCAGGAGCACGAAGATGCGGCCATGCCCTGCCGAGATATGATTCATTTTGTGTCCAAAGTAAAAAATAGCATGGCCTGAGAGGGACCGTCCCAGGAGCATGAGAGGGTGTGAAGGGGGAGTGATGTGGGATGATCCAATACTGTTTTTTTTTTTTTTAAACAAAGTTTTATTAATGAAGACAGTAAGACAAATCTCAACAATATCACAGTGAATCACAATGAGTCACAAAATACAAATCACAATAGTTTTCAACAAAATTACGTGCAGATACCCCTATTAATCTTGACCGAAAACATACATTTTTAATAAAAAGGTAAAAACTAAGGTATAACAGAAGACTGATCCTCGTCTTTTTTACTATTACTCCCCCTCCCTCTAACCAACTAACTCCCCCTTGGAAACAGAACTCTCCTAACCCGTCCCCGTGCACTGCTAATCCCTTGTTCTATTCTCCTGTGCCTAAGTTCCCTAAGTTGCCTTTTAACCTTTCTAAAAGAAAGTACTCGGTATACTGGAAAGGTTCTAGGATAGTTTTTATTTCGTCCTTTGTATAATTTTTGGAAATAAAAGGCTTCCAATTCTTCAGGAAACCTTTGGCGTCCCTATCCTTATTTCGTTCTGCTTCCAATTTCTCTAAATATAGAGCTTGTTTCATTAGGTCCACCACTTCTGAAAGGGTTGGAGCAGACGAGTGCAGCTAAGTCCTCAATAAGCATTTTTTGGCTGCCAACAGCGTCACATGAACCCCTTTGCAGGAGACCAATTTATCTTCTTGTTCCTCCCTAGGGTGTTGCTTGGTAACAAAGTGGAATAAACAACCCTGTGGGTCCGGAGATATAGAGCACTGCCAAGATTCCTTTATGAAGTCTTGGACTTGTGCCCATAAACCCGCAATTTCTGGGCAGGCCCACAAACAATGGAAGAGGTTGGCCCTGTCCAGGTCACACTTCGGGCAGGCTTGTAAAAATTCGGAGGTCCCATCCCCCCGTCTAATATTAAAAGCATATATCGCTCTATGAGCCAACCATAAACAGAGTCTCCCTCCACTGTTCATTAAACTACCGCCTTTCCGAACCAGTGCAAGGCCTTGAGAATTTTATTGATAGGTCTACATCTTGGACGTGCTTTTCCCATTCCTCTAAATACTTTCTCCGCTACTGACTCTGTGTCTTTATTCCGTAGTTTAGAGTAGATTTTGGATAAAGAGCCTCTGACCTCTTCTATTTTGCAAAGGTCAGAGAATTCCATTGTTTCTCCTAGGGAGTGTAGATTAGATATATTAGCCCTGCAGAAGCTTTCAATTTGTTTGTATTGGAATATATGAGTTACTCCCAAGTGATATTTGTCCTCAAGTTCCTGCCAACTGAGTAAGGCCCCACTGGAAGGTGACAGAAGATCTCCCAGCGATTTGATTCCCTTCTGACGCCATCTATGGAACAACTTATTCTCCCTCCCTGGGCAAAAATAGGGTGTCTCCCAAAGGGGTAGAAGTCCTGACATATACATAGGTCTTCCGTACAACTTCCTAATATGTCGCCATGTAGCCAGAGTGTCTCTCAGGGTCACACTCTGTTTCACTTCCCCAGGGTGTAATTTTACCGGAGAGTGTAGTAGAGCCACTAGGGACGCAGGCTCCGCCAACTGTGCTTCCAGGTCAGTATTGGAAAAAAAGCTCGTACCCATCAGCCAGTCTCTGACGTGTCTCCACATGGCTGCCAAATTGTATAATCTTATGTTTGGCAATTGGGCACCTCCCTGAGTCCTCCCCATGGTTAGTTTATGATAACTGATACGAGAGCGTTTACCTTTCCAGATGAACTTCATAAAAGCCCTGCGTAGAGCACTTACGTCTGTGTGCTTAAGCAATAAAGGTAGGTTTTGAAGAGGATAGAGGAGCCTCGCAAAACTTACCATTTTGATTAATTGGATTCTGCCCATTATGGACAAGGGGAGATCCTTCCATCTGTCCAATTCCTTAAAAATTTTGGCCAACAGCGGGGGGAAGTTCAACTGGTAGGTCAGTGCCCCTTTCGATCCTAGCTTAATCCCTAGATAGGTCAGTGATTTTACCACCTCTACCCCTAGCCCCTTTGAGGCCAGCCCACTTGAGTTCCCTAGCGGTAATAACTGGCATTTTTCCTTATTGATTTTAAATCCCGAGAAACCTCCGAATTTTACTAACTCTCCTAAAACCCTCTCCAGATGCTGTTCAGGATTGCCCAAGAATAGGAGCATATCGTCCGCAAAGCAAGTAATTTTGACTTCCTTGGATCCAACGTTAATCCCTTCAAAAATGTCACTGCTAATCAGGTGAATAGCTAGTGGTTCCAGGGCAATGTTAAACAGCATAGGCGAGAGTGGACATCCCTGGCGCGTTCCTTTTTGCAGAAATATTGGTGATGATATAAACCCGGGGGTGTGGACCCTAGCCTGCGGAGTTTTGTACATCGCTGTGAGATAGCTTCTGAAGTTTCCTGTGAAACCCATCCTGTCCAGCACCATATTTAGCCATTCCCAATTGACATTGTCAAAGGCTTTTTCCGCGTCAATACCCAACAACGCTGGAGAGCCCTGGTCTGGCTCCACTATCTATAGCATCCTGGACCGTTAAAACTGCCCTTACATTCTTGACCCCTGACCGTCCCTGGACGAACCCCATTTGGTGTAAGCCTATCAGCCGTGGCATTAATCTAGACAATCTGTTTGCTATGACTTTAGATATTATTTTAACATCCTGATTAATCAGAGAGATTGGGCGATATGATTCGGGGTGCAAAGGATCCTTCCCCTTTTTGTGGATGACTTTAATAAACGCAGTATCTCCGGATGGGATCATAGATTGGTGTTGGAGAATTTCCTGCGAGACTAAAACTAGAGTAGGTGTTATGTCCTTCGCTAGTATTTTATAAAAGTCCCCTGACAGGCCATCCGGGCCAGGAGCCTTAGCTGGTGGTATACCCTTGATCACTTCCTCAATTTCCTCCCCTGTGATGTCAGCATTGAGCATGTCACTATCTGCCTTTGAAATCCTGTTTAGTTTGATCTTGCTGAGGAACTCCTTGCCTTTGTTGGCATCATATGGTGCCTGGGAATACAGCTTCGTATAGTATCTTGCCAATATCTCGTTGATCTTTTTGGGACTTTTTTCCATAATACCTCCCTCCCCTTTCGGACATAGGATTCCCGTCGCTCCCCTGCTATTCCTAACCAGATTGGCAGCATTTTTGCCCGCCTTGTTGCCAAAGCGAAAAAAAGAGGCCCTCAGACGATCCCCATAGAAGAGTTCCTGTCTCTTTTGCTGAAGCTCAAAACTCTCCTTGGCCGAAGCCCACTTCTCTTTGTTATCTACTGAGGGGTGGAGAAGGAATGTCGTATAGGCAGTTCTCAATAGCTCCACTGCTTTATCCTGGTTACTCCCTAATGCCTTCTTTTTTGCTGCTACATAGGACATAATCCGACCCCTGATAACCGCTTTTCCCGTGTCCCAAAATAGCCCAGGGTTTATGATATGGGCCCCATTGTCTTGTTCATACTCCTTCCACCATCTCTGCAATAATTCCCTAAAGTGGTCGTCAGACTGGAGGGAAGTCGGGAAACGCCAAAGGATGTCTGTTCCCTTGGGGTGGAGATCTCGCAGAGTAACTGACACCGGAGAGTGATCGGAAATCACTAGATCACCAATATCTACTGATCTCTACCTTATCATTAGAGAGGGGGTAGCCAGAAAATAGTCAATATTGGACCATGACCGGTGTGAGCTGGATGGGAAATAGTGGGTATATTGTCTCTCCTCCGGGTTGAGTTTAGGCCATGCATCTACCAGTCCCAGGGAGTTGCAGAGCTTCTCCTGTAGGCTCTGCTGGAACAAGATTTGGTCTGGGGTTTGCCTGTTCTTTTCCTGTCCTTGCCTCGTTCATGGCACAGTTAAAATCTCCCCTATCAAGAGATTGTTATCGATGTCCTCTAGGGCAAGATTGTGAAGGCGCCTAAAGAACTCCCTATCCTGTGTGTTGGGAGCACTGGGGAGGTACATATTATAGTAAGTCTACATTAAAGTGTTTCCCGCCGGAGTTTCTAAGTAAACTCTTATAATCCTCCCCTCCTCATCAGAATCTGCTTGATAATTTTTACAGGGTGAATTCTTGTGAAAAAAGCAATCACAACCCTGCCTTTCCTGGACCGCTGCAGAGCCTCGTACCTCTCCAACCCACATTTTCTTTAGACGACAGAAATCTCTCTCTGTGAGGTGAGATTCCTGCAATAGGGCTATGTCGGGCCTTAGTTTCTTGAGGTGTCTAATTAATCATCGTTTCTTTTGTGGGGTGAACGCAACCCCTTAACATTCCATGTCAATATTTTCATATCGCAACCATTTCAACCAGATTATTGACGAGACATTAATGCACAGAACCTGGTGTAGCAGTGCACATTACCATCCCCTCCCCAAACCCCTCTCAACCCTATAACTGTAAAGAAATTTCCTCTCATAACCTCTCATGTTTCCTTTCTTGCTCCTCTGACTTTCTCTTTTTTTTTGCATATTATACAGAGGCGGAAACACTCTCTCCTAGAGTTTAGCGGTGTAAATCTCACCGTCACCTCCCCCCCCCCCCTCTCCAGATATAGGACATACCCTGGACAGGCATACCTGACACTAACATTCAGGCATTAGACTCGGAACATAATTATGAACCTCTCACACAGAATATTTCTTAGCGTGTCCCCCTGAGCATAATAAACATGACCCTCCTCTAAGACATGGCATCAGAAAAATCAGGAGTCCTATGGGTTACCAGAGCATCACTTCTAGTCGTTGCTCCTCTTCCGCGGGGTCCGATAGTGGTCATAGTGTCGTGAAGTGACCTCTCCTCCTCTGTTGCTACCGGCTCTACCCGCCTGCTGTTGACTTCTTCTCTCTTTTAAAAAGTCCCTTTCATCTTGAGGAGCCAAGTTGCCTTTTTTGTGAGATAGTCCTTCTAGAAACTCTTCCGCTTCCTCCGCCGAGCGATGAGTGATGGCAGGACCTTGATCTGGGAAGATCCTGAGAATAGCTGGGTATTGGAGGTTGAAACGTATCTGTCTTTTGACAAGAGCCGAGCAGACCGCGGAGAATTGCTTTCTCTTCCTAGCTACCTCCATAGAATAGTCCGCAAATAGCAGTAATTTGTCCCCATTGAGAACCAGTGCAGATTTCTGAGCTCTATATGCCTGCAATAGTTGGGACCTCTCTGAATAGTCCAAATACTTTACAATTACAGGTCTGGACCGGCGGCGTAAACCTTCCGCCGGAGGAGGTGGTGGACCAATTCTGTGCGCGCGTTCTACTTTCAGGGGGCGCTCCAGGCCCCGAGCTCGCGGTATGGCCCGAGCGCAGATCGCATGCAGAGTCTCGAGACGCCCTACTTCACTGAGCCCTATAATTCCGCGATTATTCCTACGGGCACGGTTCTCAAGGTCATCTACCTTCTCTTGAAGGTACTCAGATCGCTTCATTAATCTCTCCATGGTGCTTTTTACACTGAGTATATCATCTTCCACCATGCTCGTTCTCTCTTCCAGCTCAGCAATTTGGCCGGTGTGCATTTTAACTTCAGAATGAATGGCTGACATTGCTGAGGTGACTGCTGCTTTAACAGAGGCAGATATTGTTGCTTCAAATGAAGATAGGATGTCCGGGGCCAATAACTTAGCTACTGTGATGGCCATTGTCCTGCAAGAGATATTCAGTCCTGGCAGCATTTCCTCCAACTCCCCCTCACTTGTATTTAACCCTGAGAGGCCTAGTGGCCCCTTGTGCTATTGGCAGTGGCAGCTGCTGGTCTCCAACATGTTGGTGGTGGGGGTATTTCCTTGTACCTGGTGTCCTGCGCTCTGAATCTCCTCATCTGCGGCGTCTGCAGCCCCCACCGGTGTTGTGGCCATCTGTCCGCGCCCGCTCCTCGTGGAGCGCAGGGGGTCGGGCGCCATCTTGGGAATGCTGCGTGTCTGATGTCCGTGAATTCTAAGTACACGCGCTCCCCGCTGTAAACCGGGCGCCGGCTCCAGGTACCGGAGGGCGTCCTGCGTTAGTGGCACTGACAAGTGCCGACTTCTGTGCTGGTATGTGGCGGGGAAGCCGGTCAGGAGACGGAGCGGGGACGGAGCGCTCAGCCGCGGCTGCCTCCCATGCAAGCGCCGGAACCGGAAGTCCCCAATACTGTTTTAAGTCAAAACCTGAGTGTGCCCAGTGTCCAGAAGTGTCGGAGTGTCCAGAACCAGCAGGCTACATTCGCCCCTTTGTATGCTAGCACAAGGCCAACCTGAGGTAAACAGACACATCTTGCTGCCTCTTTGTTTGTAACCATATCTGTTTTTGCACCTGACTATTATCTGTATAGTTATACCTCTATGTATGTATTGTTTGTCTAGTTCGCCCATAAAACGAATAAATATTTCAACTTTAATCCAGAGCTGGTCTGTTGTCTTGATCGCCCGATCCCAGGCAGCTGGTTTTCTTGGTCTGTAATATGTCGCTACCTGGGCTGGTTCCTGGCCTTGTTATAAGTCTGTAACGGGCCGATCTAAAAAACTAAAAAAGGAATAGGGCAGTCTACAGGCGGCAGAGTTCTTTTCAAACAATCCCCCCCGGGATCTTTTGGGATGGGGTACCCTCTAAATTCCCTGGGTCTTTCTGTCCCCGGTGGACGGGGGGTTTTAACTGTGAAAACTGTATCCAGTGATCTTTCTACCCTGGGGGAGCAAAATCACAAATACACACAAGTTAGGCCTTCGCCCCTCGAGGGGGCCCAGGTTTTTTGAAGTGACCCCTATAGGACTTATATGTTTGCATTTAATCATTGTTTTTATCTGGGGTTTTCCCCTTATTATTTTGATGGCACGTTTGGTGCTTAAGGTGTAATGAGTTTTAATTTTTTTGCTTGTTGCCTTTATATTAGGGGAACATTGCTCTTGTCCTACCTATTATTTGTCTGCCTCTATCCCCTTTTATCCCTATTATTGCCATTTAACTCTTTTTAGACATATTTTAAAATTTTCAATAAAACATTATCCTTGCTCTATATTCATTATAGGGGCTGTTTCCACATGATACTAGCGGACATTAGTGATGCACGATTGGAGGTACAGGAGCTCTATAGTGTACAAGATTAACACATTTCGAAAAGTCTAGATTTTCATAGGACACCCAAGTGTGATATAGCCCCCCAAGCCCCGCAACCAATCAGATTTTGTAGATTAAAAACCGTGCAGCAATTATAATGTTCGGGAGAAGTCCCAAAACCCTTTCCCGATATTTTGGGATGTCCCCTATTTTATTCGCCACCATACAGGTTATTGCAAAGGAAAAGAATTTTTAAAACTATATCAAAGTTCAATGATGGGGCACAGTTTTTTGGAATTAAAAGTTAAATACTAGAAAAGGGACTTCACCAAAATTACGTCCAGGCGGAGAAAAAATGGATGTTAATTTTTTTTTTGAATCAAAGAAATTTTTTTTGGGGGAAGATTTAAGAAATACAAAACAGTCATTAAATGGATACAAAGATTCTTCCCACAATTCAGCCTCTGGTAGCATTAGGAGATACACAGGTCACAAATTGTGGACACATAACAGACACTGAGAAGGTGTAAATTAGCACCTCCAGATTCTCTATAGAGACAAAGAATAGTATAGAATGATAAACCAGTGCAGAATATCAAGAGTAACCAGTACAGAGGAGGTATGAGGAGCAGTGGTGGGGGGAGGGGGAGAGGGAGAAGTGTGAGATGAGAGGAACAGGTTCCATATTGTTACATTATAGGAGCCTAGAAGAGAATAAGGGAATCTTTCAAACCAGGGATTCCATACTGAGGCAGGGCACGGCTATTTCTTTAGGCCAGTGCTTGCTTGTATAGACAATTGGTGGACACTACTTCTGTCACCTTGGCCAGGGATGTACTATTGGGGACTTCCAAGGTCTTGCTAGAACAAGTTTAGAGGTAACACAGGACACCAGAGTATGATTAATAGGTGGGATGGAGTCTATACCAAGCAGAAACAGAGAAGATTCCCGACCTACTGGGCATAGGACTTTGGCTAGAGCTGATTCTACAGCAGGGACATTAGACCAGAAGGCACATAGTAATGGGCAAGACCAGAATATGTGGAATAGAGATCCATGATTACCACACGATTCTCAGCAGTAGGGAGAGGTATCGGGGTAAATTTCCATAAAACTGGTTTGTTCACCATTTTAGTTTGTTAAATATTTGGATAAATTGGAGGTCTTGGTGAGAAGATCAGGTAACATTCCTGTCCCTTTATGATATCTCATGGGAGAGTCTTGGCAGATATTTAAAACAGGAGTCAAAACCTCAAATTTCCTTTCAAGATTCTCCTTCAGAAAATGAGTTACTTGGAAATATCTAAAGTAATCGGACAATGGAATTTTATATTTCTCAACCAATTTGTGGGAAGGGATTAATTCCAGACCATGGTAGAGGCCCTCAGGCACATAAGTCAGAGGCTCTTCTTCTGAAGGGCAAACCAACACCACCTTGGTCAGCACTCTATCCCTTTCAATGGCAAATGGATTCCCTCACTTATTTAGGGGTCCACATTACCAAAAAAAAGCAACCTCGCTATATTCTGAAAATATAAGACCATTCATTCGTTCCCTTGATTCACATTTCAACACCTGGAGCAATCTCACACTCTCCCCATTGGGAAGGGCCAACATCATTAAACTAATCATTATTCCCAAACTCTTTTACATTCTTCAAATCACTTCCAATCTATCTTAAACAGTGGATTAATGCCGCCTTCCACAGATTTATATGGAATAATCTCAGACCTCGAATTGCCATGAAGGTTCTTTTTTTTAAATTGTAAATTTTTTATTGTTTTTACAACCATAAAGCCC
>JAODAL010052348.1:0-26046 GCA_025379985.1 Phyllomedusa bahiana
TCATTTAAATTTCAAAAAAACTTCGGTTCTGTACAAAGTCAAGTTTTTGGGGGACTCCCGCGTGAAGAAGTGGTCTTTTGGGTTGATAAAATGGCTTCGAGCAAAAATGGCTTTTCATGGGGGAAAAAACCCCTTTGGGGGAAAAGGGCATAGCCTACAAAGACATGGGGCAGAAAGAAACCAATCAAGACCCCCGGCAAGGGAATTCCCGTAAAAGTCACCCGCCACTATATAAGTCCGGGCCGCGATGCTGGGAGCTCATAAACCCCTCTCCTGTACAAATAGGGAAGGGGGTGCCACGGCCTCTTATAATTTTCTCTTACTAAAAAAAAATCATTTTTATACAGTGATTTTTTTTGGGGGGTGGTCACAAAATTTTTCTCAGAGACTTTTCTTCCCTTACGTTCTAATTCTTTTTTGTTGGGGGAATTGGAAAATGAAGCCAGTGGGCGCCCAATGCACTGCCCTATACTTGTTTAATGCCCATCTGCTCACAACATTGAATTTCAAAAAGGGTTTTCTAACCTGTTCCTTTTTGTATTCATTAAAGAAACACGTTTTCACAAACCCCAAAAACCCCTTCCCTTTTTGGTTGCTATTTTTTTTTTGGGGGCAATTTACATCTAGGGTTTAATTAAGCCCTTGTTCTTGGGGTTTTGGGGCCCCTAAAAGGGAAACGTTCTTTTTTCAACCGCAAAAAAAAAAATTTTTCCTGTAGCATAAAATTCCCTAAAACCCAAGGGTTTTAATTTTCAAATTTTTTTTTTTTGTTGTTACCGGGAAAATACACCCCCCTTTTAAAAATGCTACAAAGCTGGTAATTTTTTGGGTTTCTCAAATTTTTTGCCAATTTAAATTCAGGGGGTTAAATTTAAACGTTTTTACTGGCTCTGTGGTCAAAAAAGAAACCCTTTTTTTTTCCAAAAGCCAAAAAAGACATCTTACCCCGAAACATAATTCATAACCCAAGGATAATTAAAATTAAAAAGTTTTTTTTTTTGTTTTTGTGTAAACCCTAAAATAAACGCCCCTTTTAAAAATGCTAAAAAAAAGCTGGTAATTTTTTTTGGGAGCACATTTCTTTTTTCCAAATTTACCCTCCAAGGGTTAACTAAAGTATTTTTCTGAAAAGTTGTACTTAGGTTTAAAAGAAACGTTCTCTTTCCAAAGCCAAAGAAGAAATTTTTCCTTTTAAAACCCTAATTTATAACCAAAGGGTTTAAATTTAAACCTTTTTTTGCTTTTAAATTCATAAAATACACAGAGTTTTTTTAAAAGGCACATTTTGAGCGAAATTTATATCCAAGGCTTCCAAGCTTGTTACTGGGTTCATTTGGAGTAAAATCAGGTGTTATTATCATATGCAGATATCTTCATCAAACAGTGTCTGCACATTTTAAACAAACAGTATGTCAGACGAAGGTGGCAGGCTCTTCACCTGCGATTTGGGCAGTGGGACAAAAATTCCCGGAGCGGGGCCCCGGTCGCGAAAAGCAAGGGGGGCGCCAGGGGTCACCGTGAGGCCCCAAAATGCCGCGTCCTCAGCGGCCCCTGTCTGACCACAACCCAAGGGTTCTTGATTTGGTTGACAGGGCACCACTTCCTCCCAATGGGATCTGACAACCCCCGCCAAAGCGTGGGAAAAAAGTCAGACACAACCCCTTAGTTGGCATGGCCCGGGAGCGGGTCACGCCCCACCTTCCTCAACCCGCCTCTGTCCCCATCCGGTTTTCCCCCACCAAATCTACTATTGTCTGGGTCAGCCCACTATTAGCGAGATGAACAATTTTAGGGGAGCAGCAGTTTCTTGGCACAAGAAATGGGGCCAATGTCCCCTGTTTTTCAGTAGGCGCAAAGTATAGATTGGAGAGTGGCATGGGAGGCATGTTGTGAGGGCACCTCTGCATACCAAAACCGGGGTGAGACAGCAGTGGTGAAACACAAATAGATGATTTATTTTTTACCGACCGCACTTGGAGCCGGGGGAGGCAAGGGCTTCATCTCGTAGGAAAGAGGCATCACTTGCACCCCAGCAGCGGCGCAGCCACAGTGGGTTTGTGTGGCCGTATCACAGGATAAGCTGTAGGTCGGGGGCCAAGCGGCCAGGGGTAAAAAACCCGCTTTGCAGGTCCAAAAAGTAGGGGCACAGGGGGGTCAGTGAGCCGGCGGTAGTCACTCAGTGTGGAGCGTTGGGGGTAACAACAGTACCGCGTGTGGACCTTTTCTAAGACACCGGGGACCCAAAAGGGGGAAATTTAAAAACTGTAGGCAGAAAGTGAAGAAATGGCCGGGAGAAAACGTTGGCACACGGCCCTGCGGTAAAACCAATGCGGGGCGTCCCCACCCCGGTGGCCTGGGAAAAAAACGGGCTCGGGATGGGGGCGTCCATCCTGCCGCCGCGCAACGCAGCAGCAGCCCCCCAGGGGCCCACGCTTTTCCAAATTGAAACCCAGCCCAAGGTTTCCCCACCTCTGCAAAAGGGGGAGCTTTTTTTTTTGGGCCTTCATTTTCCCGGCCCAAAGATGCTCCTGCTCCTAGCAAATCATGGCCCACAGTCGTTCGGGAGGTGATTGCAAAGAAACAACAGAAAGCGTCCAACCACCCTAAGTGCAAAAAGCTGACCGTTCTCCTGCCCAAAAGTTTTGGTGCTGCGTCCCCCCCTTTTCCAAAAATGGTGGACTCTGCACCGTTCAGAGAAAATTTTGGCTTTTCCGGGCCGGGGGTGCAAAGTTCCAAGCCGTAATTTCTTTTCCAAAAAAAGGGAAATACCAGCACCCTTTAAAAATATGTAGAACGAAGGGGGGGTCAGTCTTTGCGCTTTACGGTTTGTTCCAAGGTGCACGGCAGCGCGGCGTCTGAGACTGAAAATACGGTCAGGGGCCCAAAACATGCCTCTATGGCCCACCCAACAACTTTTGGGGAGGGGACGGCGCTTTCCCCTCCTCCCGTTGTCAAACTGCGGCTCCTGCCCAATGTCCCCCCTCCTCCCCCCTCCCCACCACCACCATCTCAGCCCCCACAAGTACTGCTCCCTCATACCACATGTTTTAGGGCCCCACCGGGGTGATGCAGTTTACCCTGGCTTTCCTCGGTGGGAAAAGATAGTTTACACAGGGGGAAAGAAAAAACTCTGGCCCCATGCAGCAAGAAATCGATGTGTGGCTTTTCCCCCGCGCCCCCAAATGCAAATCGGGAAAACCCGGTGACGGGGCAAAGGGGGGAAATGGGTTTTTCCGCGCTGCACCGGGAGGGATTTGGGCCATGCAAAGGGGGGCCCAAAGTTCAATTTTTGGGTTTTGAAAAGGTTCCTGAAGTCTTCACCCCCTCTTCAGAAAATTCCCGAAAATGGCCAGGGAAAATGTGCATGCAAGTATCCCTTTTCCCACAAAGCCCGGAACATCCTCCTCCCAGTTTTAAGGGCAGAACGGCCCCCCAACCACTCTGATATGCAAAGGGTTTCCAACCTTTTGGAAAAATTCCCGCCCGCACTTGTTTGAACCCACTGTATGAACAGAGAAAAGCCCTTAAAGATTTTTTTATGATTCGGCAGACAGGGGTACTTTCCCCGTGTAACTTTGATGTCACCCGTGGCAGCTCATGGGGTGACACCTGCCGTTTTTCCGAGGCCATTCGAGGGGGGCAATGTTATTTGTCAGTCGCCAGGACTTAAAAGGATTTTAAAAACGTAATTCCACTGCTAAAAATTTTTGGGGGGGCCTGGAACCGTGCTGAAAAAATCTGTCTGGGGAGGGGAATGGAGACGTGGGGACTACATCTCGTAGCCACTGAGTCCGGGGTGGACTGAAATGGAGGAGGAGGAGGACATTGGAGCAGAAGCATTGTCTGGTGAAATGAGTGGTTTTTCAACCCAGGTGACAAGAGAGGAGGAGCAGGAGCAGCTGGGGGAAAGGTAGATGGAGATGAAAAAGACAAAGCAGATGACCCACAAGCACCGTGGCAGTATACAGTGGAGATGCAGGCCGGGAGTCCCTCAGAGTCACTTGTGCAGATGGCCCGCAGCATGCTGATTTGCCTGGCTATTGACAGCCGAATAGTCACCATCCGCAGGGGAATGACTTCTGGCCCTCCACCCTATTGGACCCTCGCTACCGGTCCAAAATGGGAGCCTTTTTCTCAGCTACTGAGAGGGAGGACAAACTCAAATAATATAGGGAAATCCTTCGTAGTCAGTTGACCGCTCCCTATGTGCGGCATTGCCCCCTCCTCTGACGGGTCTGACCGGGGGGTTCTTCAGCGCTCATGTACTACTGCCGCGGCTGCTGGGGGAAGGTGGGGGGGTGGGAAAGCAGTACCAGCTCCATGACAGCAACCTAAGTCGGGAGTCACTGATGAGCAGCTTCCTTCACCCGCCTAGTGAGGAGGGCACTCGCCAGCAGTAGCAGCAGCAGGACCTGGAGCAGACCCTGAACCAACAGGTGGTGGCCTACTTGGACACCACTCTACCACCCCAGTTAGAAGATCCGCTGGACTACTGGGCACCCAAAACTGATGTGTGGCCGCAACTTGCCGAGTTTGCAGTGGAGAAGCTGTCCTGCCCGGCCAATGGGTGTGGCATCAAGCGGTTTTTCAGTGCGGCGGGGGCCATCGTTATCCCAAGGAGAATCCGCTTGTCCACCGGAAATGTGGAATGACTGACCTTTGTCAAGATAAATCAGCGTGGATCGGCCAGGATTTCCACACACAATGCCTTAGGCGTCAGACAACATCAGCCAAGACGCCTCACCCAAACTGTGAGAAATGAGACTGGGTTCAAACAACATGTCTCAGCAACTATTCTGATACCGCCACCCGCATGATGCCACACATCTTCTGCTAGTTTCTCCATCAGCCTACCACCATCTTTACCAGGGACTGGTATTGCTAAACCCACCTCCACACTCTGTCATTGTGCCACTCTATGACCTCATGCTGCTGCTGCTGTTGCTGGTGCGTGACAATCCACACTGTGTCATTGTGCCACTCTCTGACCTCTTGCTGCTGCTGCTGTTGTTGCTGCTGCTGTCACCTCCCGACCCTGGCAGTGTGGAACTCTCTGACCTGTTGCTGTTGCTCCTGCCATCTCCTCCCCTCTCGGTCATTGTGCCACTCTTTGGCCTACTTCTGTTTTACCACCTCCAGAATGTCATGGTGCCACAGTCTGACCTAATGCTGCTGCTGCTGTTGATGCCGTCAACTCCACACGGTGTCATTGTGCCACTCTGTGGCCTACTCCTGTTTTTGCCACCTCCAGAATGTCATTGTGCCACTGTCTGACCTCATACTTTCTGCTGTGGCTGCTGCCGTAACTCCACACTGTGTCATTGTGCCACTCTGTGGGCCCACTCCTGTTTTTGCCACCTCCAGAATGTCATTGTGCCACTGTCTGACTTCATGCTGCTGCTGTGGCTGCTGCTGTAACCAACACCCGGTGTCCTTGTGCCACTCTGTGGCCTAATCCTGTTTTTTCCACCTCCAGAATGTCATTGTGCCACTGTCTGACCTCGTTCTGCTGCTGTGGCTGCTGCCGTAACCTCCACACTGTGTCATTGTGCCACTCTGTGGCCTATTCCTGTTGTTGCCACCTCCAGAATGTCATTGAGCCACTATCTGACCTCATGCTGCTGCTGTGGCTGATGCCGTAACCTCCACACCTGTGTCATTGTGCCACTCTGTGCCTACCCTGTTTTTGCCACCTCCAGAATGTCATTGTGCCACTGCCTGACCTCATGCTGCTGCTGTGGCTGCTGCCGTAACATCCACACTGTGTCATTGTGCCACTCTGTGGCCTACTCCTGTTTTTGCCACCTCCAGAATGTCATTGTGCCACTGTCTGACCTCATGTTGCTGCTGTGGCTGCTGCCATAACCTACACACTGTGTCATTGTGCCACTCTGTGGCCTACTCCTGTTCTTGCCAACTCCAGAATGTCATTGTGCCCCTCTCTGACTTCATGCTGCTGTGGCTGCCGTCGTCACCTCCACACTCTGTAACTGATGTTGCCACCTGAGCCCTCAGCTTGTTTTTTTCCAGCTGTCGCTGCCATGACTTTATCAGGCTACATTCCCCCTTCAGTTTTTTGGTCAGGTTTGCCCTCTTAAGTGCTCAGGGAATTTTATAGTGAAGCGATTCTAAGAGATGCGGCAGTCATCTGCTTGTCATACTAAAACACAACATTGTATGAAGACCAAACCAAGCTCCCTCTGCATATTTAAGCATGGCACAACGTTCTACAGCACCCTGCAGGCTCTGTGCAGCCTGGAAATAGCTGTTTTTTAACACGATTCATCTCGAAGTTCTTCGGACCTTAACAAATTTTGTCGGAAAATTCGGCGAAGTCACCGAATCGAATTTTTGAGAAATTCGCCCATCTCTACTCAAAACACTTTATAAAAGTGTCACATCGTAAGACATACGGCCCATATGCCAAAAAAGTGTCTAAGCCTTGCCACTTTGAAAATGGCATGACTAAACACACATGAGCTGAGACACTTTTTGGCATGAGAGCTACAAAAATGTGTCTTATCCTCGAATTGGTATAGACATTCTCTTCCCACATTTTCTCCAACAGACCCAGTCCACCAAAAGACTTATTTAAGACATATCTGCCCAGATATCTCAGGTTTCTCATTTTTTCATCATCCTCCCTAGCTTCACAAAACAAACTCTCCATACCAATGCTCTGAGAGTGTCATCCAACTACCTCCAGAACCCCTGACAGTAATTAGTACTACTCACTGCCCTCAAAAATAATTGTGCTTGGTATATATCGCCCTTAATCAATAGAAGGGCCCACATACCGTAATACCCCAAATGTAAGTGCCTTACACAAAGTGCCATCCAAAATTATTGCTAGCACACATTGCCCCTAATAGTAATGTGCCACACACAATGTCCAAAATTATAATGGTGTCAAATAGATAGCATTCCTGACAGTGACAATGTTACAACTCTCAATAATGTCCTCAATCAGTGATGGTGCCTGCATAGTTCCCAAAAAAAGAAATAGCACTGAACAGATATCTCTCATCACATTATAATGCCTTCATTAGAAGTAATTGTACCAATTAGTGTATTAAATGGACGCTGCAGTAGTAAGTAAACATTTGGTCTAAGCCTGGTTTGAAGACAATTGGTCCCTTCTAAAGGCCTATTACATCAGTATTTAAAGGGGTGTTATCGTTTCATTAAATGGTCTTCAGAATAAGGGGACAGTGAAAACAAGCAACTTTGCAATTGGATATCATTAGCAAAGCTGCCTTGTTCTCACAGTGTCCCTTATCTTGTGTTTTTATTTACACTGATATCCAGTGTGGGTCTAATCCCTCCTGATCCCTCCTCCTTGCAATTCACTAGCTGAGAGCTCATTTACATTCTGTACAGCCCCCCGGTCGATTCACGGAGCTGTGTGTCTGACTCAGAGTTAGGGGCCGTAGCATTTTCTGTTTCCACACCTAGCAGAAACAGACTGCAGCAGATTGTACAATGAGAAAACATGACAGTTTTGACCCTGTGCCTAACTCTCCTGCATACACGCAGATCTGTGCCATTCTTAGAAAGCTGTAATACATCTCCAGCTGTGAGAGATCAGTGCTCAGATTAGATTGAATGCAGCCTGTGGTATGTATACAGCTCTTATAAAATAAGACTGATAGGGAGAGACACAGTGATATGTGGACTCAGAGGGGAGGGGGTGGGTCTCAGGCCAGCAGTGAAGGGGGGATGATGTCATCCAGCTGGGAGGGGAAGAAACGCCCGTGCATTTACAGAGCTGGGAAGCTAAGAGAAGTGTGACTCAGCCAAAGTAAGGAAGCAATACACCCCCTTTAAAGGAGTTGTCTCCCTACAGAGTTTCATAGGCTGCATGAATGAAATACTTTGTCACTTCCTGGTTCAGACTGACTGATATTTGCATAAGCTCCATGGTGTATCCAGCCCTGTGCTTTCAGTTGTTAATTAGATCAGATTAGCTCAGAAGCTTCTGAAGCTACTAACAGGACTTTTTATCTGATCCCTCAAACAAAAGCCCTAATTACAGTGCTATTTACTTGAGATAAATCAAGCTTTTTACTGCCCAGCAGCACAGAGGCTGCCAGGACCTGTGTGATGACTTCACTCACTGCTATCACATAGAACAAACAGCAGGGGGGAGAATTGTTTACAGGTCAGTTACTGAGGAAACTGAAATAGCCAGGGAGGTCATAAATTCACTTGTATCTCCTTAAGGAAAACAGAAGAACAAAGGAATATATTTGGAAAATGTCTTTATTTTGTGTTCCCTACAATTTGAAAGCTATTATTTGTAGCGAGACAACCCCTTTAAGTTTATGAGACTATAGCAGCACAAGTCTGAATATTTTCTTCCTTTGATTGTACCTTCATCCAGGCACTCACTCTTGTATTTACTGTACACAGTAAAATTATATATACAGACTCACACAAATAAACAAAAGTCAATAAAGTTGTATAAATCTGCAAGTTTAAATAGGTACTGAAAAGCATCATGGCCTACGCCATACAGATACCTGCAAATATGTGGCAAAAGGACACTGCTGTGGACAACTTCATCATAGAAACCTTCTACTCCACAATACACATATAAATGTTTCTAGACATAACTTCAACTATATGGGGAAAAGATTGCTGGAGATTTATTAGTAGTAGGGCACTATATGGCTGGGGCTCACGCAGTGTTTTATGGCGTGCACAGGTACGTGCCGTAAATGTCCCTTGTTTTCACATGGAAATTATGCACTTGTTAGTAATATGATGTGCAATGGCTTGTGGCATGGCTGCCTCCTACAGCTCACAGAAAAATATACATTAAAATATCAAACTGAATGTGTTAGAATGTATATTAAAAATACCCTATATGACTGTTAGCCAATAAGGACAGCAACCTATATGAATAGATGGATATTGAATATATAACTAGGTCAGTGCATATCAACACACAAATATATAGACAAAAACCTCTCATACATGAAATTTTGCCATATATACAACTCACGGTTCTGTAGAGAAGGTTGATATATCCACTCAAATTCTTGTGAAAAGATGACAATCTTTATACTCCATAGAATTTACTAAAAATGTTCGGAATAAATAATGATAAACAACTGTACTGAACCTATCCAAAAAGGGGGAGCACCCACCCCAAAAGGGGCGACCCCACCTATCCGAAGGCTGTCCCTAACTATAAACAACAATGATAAACACAAGCAGTGAGAACAATGCAAAACTCCCTGTCCACAGACGTGCCGACGCGTTTCCCCAGTAAAAAACTGGTTCATCAGGGGACAGATGATAATAAAAAAAAACAGCAAATGAGGTGGTGAAAAATGCTGGTAGCCGGTAGGGATGATGAAATGACTACACCCTTGACACATATACAAAGTCTCATTTATAGCAAAGAGACCTACCCCATTACTAATGTGTCCAATCAGCAGCCATAAATTCAAATACAAACAACAAAAAACCTACCCAGGTAGACAGCACAGTCCGCTCGTTCCCGCCGGCAGCTAACCATCCGAATGCCAAACCACACATGCAGTAAGTAAACCACACAGTAGCGAGCTTCCAGATACGAATCAAACACCAATGCGCATGCGCAGGGAGATGGAAAAGCTCCAAGCTTCCAAATACAGAGTAAACACCAATGCGCATGCACAAAGACAAACACGCTCCGAGCGCCATACACTCGCCGGAATCAACCGACACACTTAGTGCTCACATAATACAATTGGAGCATGAACTAATGTCCTCTAGACAGGTAAACACTATCAACAATATACATATGGCAAGTGTGCCTCCTATAGATATATAAAAGAATACAAAACAACAGTAGACAGATGTATAATAATGGTTGCTGACTAGACCACATATAATCTAAATGATAATAGTAACGGTTAAGACAACAATATAATAAGCTAAAAATGGGAGAGACTCCAAAACATGAAGTGATCATCCCTAACCAGAGAAAATTCAAATAGAATCCAGAACAGATGATCTAATATTGAAATATGTGGACGGGAGGGGGGGGAGGTGAGACTTATTACTTACTAACTCACAAGAAGGGAGATTTATTTCTTACTAACTTACAAAAAACATCTAAAATTAAGAGACTCCTTTAAGCCTAGAGGGGACATGGTGTGCAACATAAAAATCCACTCTGATTCTTTTCTCAGAATCCTTATGTCCCAGTTACTAAATCTCGGGGATTTGCGAATTACTTCAATAACAGTAAAACTCAAGTTCGTTGGGTCATCATTATGAACATCATTAACATGACATGCTATGGACGTGTCTCTACCATGTCTAATGTCTGCCAAATGTTCTCCTACCCTCCTTCTAAGCTGTCTTCTAGTTTTACCCACATAGCCAAGTGAGAAAATGCATGTACAAAGGTAAACCAAACCCTCAGTTTTACAATTTGCAAAATCCTTTTGTTTGTAAGATTGACCAGTATGTTGGTCAATAAATGTCTTAGACTGATCAATAAATGGGCACGCTATACAATCATCACCGCATCTAAACGTACCCAAAGGACGATGATCCAACCATGTACCAGATTGTTTCATGGGGGTATACACTATATACCAAGCGATCTCGTAAGGATCCTCCTCGTCTAAAAGTAATCGAAGGAGTTCGTGGTAATATATCTTTCAAATCTGGATCACTTAACAAGATATCCCAATATTTCATGATGCTCCGTCTGGCAGCCGCATGTCCCTGGTCAAAATCTGCCACTATATTAGCTATCTGGCCAACTTCCCCTCTAGAAGTTTGAGAACTCAATATTCTAGATCTATCAAGACTGAATACCTTCTCAAAAGCATCCTGAGTCACCTGCATAGGGTAACCCCGATCACAAAAGCACTTTTTGAGATCCTTGGCCTGGAAAAAATAGTCGCCATTCCTTGAGCAATTTCTCCGAATTCACAAAAACTGTCCCTTCGGAATTCCTCTTTTCAAACTTGCTGGATGATAACTCTCCCTGCGAAGCAAACTATTGGTTGCCGTCTCCTTTCTGAATGTTTTAGTATGTAAATTACCCCTCCTATCCTTCAATATAAACAAATCCAGAAAGGGAAGAGAATGTTCATCAATAAATGATGTGAAATGCATGCCAATATTGTTCACATTTAGCTTATTAACAAAGCAATTAAAGTCCTGTATCGAGCCATTCCAAAGTATAATAATATCATCTATATACCTACCCCACATCAAGATGTTATTAGTTTGGGGTAAGTTTTCCTCAACAAAAACAATGGTTTCCTACCACCTGCCCAGGTAGAGATTCGCATATGTCGGGGCACAGGGACTCCCCATAGCCGTCCCCCTGAGCTGGTTGTGGATTCCACCATTGAAAAGAAATAATTGTGATTTAATATAAATGAGAGCAATTGCACAATAAAGGTATTGTGTGCTTGATATTGTAGGCCTCTAGTGGATAGAAAATATTCAATAGCTTGTAGCCCACATTCATGTGGGATACTGCTATATAAAGCCTCCACGTCTATTGAGGCTAATTTTGTTTCCTTATCCACTGTTATGCCATCCAGCTTTCTTAAAGGGGTTGTGTGAGAATCCCAAAAAAATAAGAACACATAATGAAGGTATACTAAAGAGGAGCAGTAACTATCTGTCACAATCCAGTGTGTGAGCTACTTACGGACGCTGTTATATCGCATATTATTGCTTTGCTGAATCTATGTTACAGTTGCTAGGCGCGCTCTATGAAAACTACATTTCCCACAAAGCTTCATTTCTCCCAGCTGAGCTGGAGTGTTCCGTTCCCTCTGCTACTTACAGCATCAGTGGTGTTGCTATCACTGGCTGACACAGAGACATATTCGTGTGAATATATATATAAGCATAGGTGAACGTCTATACCAGTGTTTCTCCAGTCCTCAAGACCCAATAACAGGTCAAGTTTTCAGTATGCACAAATTACATAATTATTGTCAGTGCATGAAAAATATTAATTCATTACACTCCCCTTTTGCCATTTTACAAATAAAACAATTAAAAAAATGGTTACACATAATTGTTGTTAAAAGCCCAATTAAATTATAACTTCATTTTTCCCATCCAATAAACACCATAAAAGAAAAAAAAATCCCCCATCTAAACCAGCCTTCATACCACTATGCAGACCAAAAAATGAAAGTTATGACTCTTGAAGGGTGACAAAAAAAAGAAAAGGTTTGGTCACTGAGGGGTTATACATGAGATGTGAGTGCATAGGTACACACTCATCAAATGAATATCCCATATTCACACAAAATATATTTTATCTATCTGGATAGATATCTTTATCTATCTCTCTATATATAGATAAATATATCTATACATCTATATATATATTGATCGATCGATCAATAGATACCGTAGATAGATAGATATATAGAGAGATAGATATTGAGAGAGATAGAGACAGACAGACAGATAGACATGAGATAGATGGATATACACACACACATATATATATATATATATATATATAATATATATAATATAAGAGAGAGAGAGAGAGAGAGAAGAGAGAGAGAGAGAGAGAGAGATGGAGATATATAGATATATATATATATATATATATATATATATATATTTACACATATATATATATATATATATATATTATAATATATATATATATATATAATATAAAATATATATATATATAATATATATATATAAAAATATAGAGAGTAGGTGGGATTTATAAAGAGATAGATTAAACATTTTGTGTGAATATGGTATGTTCATTTGATATGTTCATTTGTTATATATATACTATCTCTGCCCACTCACTAACAGATGCACTTTTATTTGAAGCAGGACACTGCCATTCACTCCATACAGAGTTTTTTTTTTTTACTTCATCAGCTCTGAAGCTCAGTGAAGCTCAGTTGTTTACTTTGCTGATGAGCTGATATCGCTGCCCTGCCGGCTGCCATGCGACTTCAGAGGAGGCAGGATGACTCACAGACATTCTGTAGCTCCTCTCCAATTCACTTAGCCTCTCCTCTGTATCTTCTCCTCAGACTACGGAGCTCTCTGTCTCTAGAAGTCAGTCTCGTGCTCTGTCAGCCAGACCAGGAAGTAACTGTCAGAGCCTGTCCTCTACTTGTACTCCGTGTTCTAGGAAGGGTTTCTGCTGCAGAAAGAGCCCAGCGGCCATTTTGATGTACTGCAATGATTCTATCCCTGACAAAACAAGCAGATATTTCTTAATAAAGGTATTTAATAGTTATTTTATTCTCACATTTCCTTTTCACATTTACATATATTTATTTTTTCTATATTCCCGGAGAACCCCTTTAATAGGTCTGGGGTGTCTTTAATGTACCAAATAAAGCGCATACAAATTCTTTCAAAATTCTGTCAATATAGATGCTAGCATTTTGTGACAAAGAGTCCATCCCAGACACTATCGGAAGGCCCCTTAATGGCATAAGACCTTTATGTATCTTTGGAAGCACGTAAAAACATGCAATTAAAGGTTGTTTAGGTATCATAAATTGACATTCATTTCTTGAAATGAGGCCTTTCTCAAAAGCCTCTAAAATAATATTTTCCGACTCTGAACAAAATTGTTCGGTTGGATCCTTCTTAAGAGTTATGTACGTCGTCTTATCCCATAATAAATCACTGCATATTTCCAGATATCTTTTATGGTCAAGTATAACTATGTTCCCGCCCTTATCAGATGGTTTCAAAATTAGGGTCTCGTCCTCTTCCAAACTCTTTAAAGCACACAACTCGTTTTTAGTAAGATTCATCCCTACTGGAATGACCTGCAATCTCTCCAAATCCTTACTTACTAATCTGAGGAATAAATCAATTTCGGGACTCTCAAATATGGGTGGCATGCGGGTGCTTTTACGTTTCAAATCAGTATACCCATCTGACACATCTCCTAACCCAGCTAAAGGCCTCACATCCACCAAATCTGTCTCATCAATAACAAGTGCCCTAGCTTCTCTCTGATCTTTGTTTTTAAAAAATGTATGCCACTTAAGTCATCTTACAAACAAATGTATATCGTTAATCCATTTAAAACAATTATATTTCACTGAGGGGACAAATTAAGTCCCTTAGATAGCACTGCCACTTCCTGATCTATGAGCTGTCTATTAGTGAGATCCCGGAGGTAAAGAGGATGAGGAGCCGTCCGATAGTGTCTGGGGTGGACTCTTTGTCACAAAATGCTAGCATCTAAATTGACAGAATTTTGAAATAATTTGTATGCGCTTTACCTTCGTACATTAAAGACACCCCAGACCTATTAAGAAAGCTGGGTGGCATAACAGTGGATAGTGAAACAAAATTAGCCTCAATAGACGTGGAGGCTTTATATAGCAGTATCCCACATGAATGTGGACTACAAGCTATTGAATATTTTCTATCCACTAGAGGCCTACAATATCAAGCACACAATAGCTTTATTGTGCAATTGCTCTCGTTTATATTAAATCACAATTATTTTCTTTTCCTGGGCTGGTGGGAAGAAACCATTGTTTTTGTTGAGAAAAACCTACCTCACACTTTGGAATGGCTCAATACAGAACTTTAATTGCTTCGTTGATAAGCTAAATGTGAACAATATTGGCATGCTTTTCACATCATTTATTGATGAACATTGTCTTCCCTTTCAGGATTTGTCTGAGGAAGCAGGGTAGAGTCCTTACGAAACGCATAGCTTCCCTGTTTTATATTTACTTTAATAAACCAGCTTGATGCTTAGGTTGGCTTTTTTTTTTAATTGTTTTTGCCCCTGGAAGCGCCATGGGAACTCCTTCTTCCTACTCATTTATACACACACAAACACATGAAGAAACTCTGCAGTCCCCAACTCCAATTTTCCTCTTTCCTGTTGGTTTGGATGATGAGCAGTTGGACTAAGAAGGATTAATCAGAAGACATGCACTAAATTAGTTCAAAAACAGCTTTTGTATACATCTCCTCATCAACACAGATAAGCATCTATGTGTTGATAAAGAATATGGATGTTTAGACACTCAACTATTTGCAGAGTGAGGCTACAAAGTGGGTTCCAAGGGAGCCACTGATATACCCAGGACTGCCATAAATAATTTCACTGCCTCATATAGCCAAAGCATCTTGGCCCCCTAACAATTACAAGTTCCTATTGGGCACAATACCAATGGGCCCTTTTAAAAAAAATGTGAACAGTATGACTGACAATACTGCCCTGATGGCACTCCTATGAAGTACAGCTTCCTTTCTCCTGTCACCAAAGCCTAATCACCCCAGTGCTGGATTCCCAGCAACATTGCTGTATAATGTGTTCTCTGCTATTGTTGTATTTAAGATAAACTTAGGTGGTCAGAATCTGCTTTTTGTTCTGTTTACTGTATATTTGAGACATTATTGCAGCTATGGACTGCCCACTTCAGAGAAAAAACAAAAACACAATTGGTGATGGAGCCAATAGAGGGTGAAACTGCTGGTATATGCCAGATACAAAAATGAAAATAAGTATTCCTCATCATGAACTTCTAAAACAGCTTATTCTGGAAAGTCACCTAAAATAACAGTTACATTTTGAAAAAATAGGTATTCTACAAAAGTGCAGAACACAAATTGCACTCTCTTGTTGAATCAGTCTTGTAGTTAAAGGGGTTTTCTCATTACAAATATCCTATTGATGGGGACAGTAAAAATAAGAACATTTGCAATTGGTTTGTATTACCTAAATCATTTAGTATAGCTGCTGTTACCTAATCAGTGTGTGACTAGAGCTATTTCTGCAGCCTCTGGTTGGACCACGCCCACTATGCTGTGATTCGCTGCCTGCATTTAGTTCAACCTCTGGTTGGGATATGCTACCTGTGCTGTAATTGGCTGTCCTGTGCTCTCTGTGATCACTCCTCCCCCCCCCCCTGAGCTATGTGTAACAGGCTGCCTGTGCTTCTCTCTGCTCCTCTCACATGGATAGCTCTAATGTAAAGAATCTGGGCAATTACTGAGACTCTTTAGCTTTTAGATTTACTCTCCTCACCCATATAACACACCCATATACACTCTGCTTCCCCCTCTACTTCCTGCATGAAAAAGAGGAGGGAGCAGAGTGCATTTCTCACATTTGTTTAATCATTTCAGGCTTCAAAATGTCTCTGTGCCTTCCTGGTCTCATCAGGTTAGGAATTTAATGCATTTTATGTAATATTAGGAGGCTGTATTTATAACTGCTTAAATCAATACAGGTGTTCTAGTTACAAGGATTGCTTGTGGAGCCTAGAAGGGAGGTGACTATCACAGGTCTCCGGACATGAAAACTGACATTGCAGGAGGTTTGAAGAGCTGTGACATCCCTCTCTCCCATTGCTCACACAGAATGAGGGCTGGAGAGGGCTGGAGAGGGAGCAGGAACGGGTGGAAGGGGGGTGACATGATGATGTAACCACTCATCAGTGTAGTCTACTGGGAGGAGAGACCTGCCCCTGGATTTGAAAATCTAAGCCAGAGAAACTGCTCAGATGCCTCCGAAAGCCTGTATTGAGAAAACCCTTTTAAGTATTAAGGAGTACTTATTTTGAGCAACTCTACATGAAAAAGCCTGCATGATTCATGGGGCACCGTAAAAAGCAAAGATTGTTATATTCTTTTGTACCTGAATATTTATGCGCAAACTGTGCCATACAATAACAAGTAATACTTTTAGACAAAGTCCACATGATGCTGCCATTTGGTGCTAACATTACACCACTAATCCAATACTATTCAGTGTTCAATTATTTATAAGTGCTTAAGGGTTGGGCTAATAGTAAAAAAGTGCTGAACACAGAGGTCTTCTAGCAGAAGTACAAATAACGCTCCTGAGGTTTGAATGTGGCTCAGGAGTAAAACATAATAATCACCATTGTGGTATACTTATATACAACATATATTAGCAGTAAAATCCCATGGTATGGCTTATGGATTTACCTTGGATCATGATTACTTGGCAGTCTAACATTTGAACTGATTTTAATTTTTTTTTACCTAATTAAGTAATTATACCCTGTATTAGAATATTACCTTTTATTTCTGTCCTGGCTCACACAACCAAAATTTATTGTTGTGACATTGTTTTTTTTTGTCCCACTAGTATTATCATTGTTTATGAAAAGATATGTGCATGAAAAAACTATTAAACCTTTAAAAAGGTAGAATGAGTTATGAGAGGTTGCCAAAAATGCCTCAAACAAAGCCTTTTGTTATAGAATTTGCTTAGATGATGGCTCATTATGATGATGCCCCTGAAGCATGAAGGTTGTAAAGCACCAAAGCACAGCAGAGCTGTATGTATGGTATTCTGCGTATTGCTAACGTTCATTCATTAGGCCATTAGACTTTTTTATTACACCAAACAGTTGCCGCTGAATATTTCATAGTCCCACAATTCACAGAACAATATTTTATCAACTCTTTAATATTCTACATTATATCCTTATATTGTTCCCACAAGGCATTAAAGTTGGCAAAGAGATAAATAAAAAGCATACTTTGTTTAAAACCCATATCTATAACTTACAATCTTTTTTTCCAGTGCAGCCATTAATTGCTCTATAATAGCCTATCGCTACATCTCAGTTTAATGTAACAAATGAAACATCTGTTGGACTAACTGGATGTAAGTTCACTCTGGGCCTTGCAAATCTCTGGTTACTAGCCTGGCATACTCTATGAACAACTCGAACAGGTATAAAAGGTAAGAGCACATTAAAAATATTGTAGCTGTTTTGCTGCAATATTTAGAATTGTCTCACCTATAACTTTGTCAAACAAGCTCTCTAATATATTAATAAATTGCAGAAGGAGCTTTTAACTAATATATTCAGACTTGTGTAATTGCTGACTTTAAAAGTGTGAACAATCCAGTATTATTGATGCATGACCCATCAGTAACACACAGGTCCATAGATAGAATACAGATTGCCATAAATTGCAGTTTGCAACAGATTTGTGGGGCATAATAATATTATGCTTGAAGCATAATATCAAATCACTGCTGCTTGGAAGTGGTATGTTCTGATTATAACACTATAGTAGGAAATAGAGTTTTATGAAGGTTGTCAATAGAACACCTACACTTTATTAGCTATGTGTGCTTTCTTATTTAATTGTACAATCTTTTTCTGGTTTGGCTGAAAGTTTATGTTTTAAAGCTTTTACTATTTCAATGCTCTTTAAAGGGTTATTACAGAGACCACTATTTAGCACATTTTTTATGAACTTTTCCCATTAAAAAAAAAAAAAAAGTTTAAATATACAGCTTTTTCCTTCCCTCTGCTAATTTCTTTAACATAATGCAGCTGCATCCCCCTTTTCCATCCTTATCCCTGTCTTCTCTTTACACTGTTATACTACATTTTTGATGAGTTTTATGAGCATTGATAAGCATTGAGAAAAAGATGACCTAAGGTCAGGAAGATAATAATTGTTGTTTAACTCCTTCCCGACATTGGGCGTACCTGTATGTCCTAGTGGGAAGGGACTTCCCGTGATTGGACGTACAGGTACTTCCTGCATGATCACAGCATAAGACCAACTGTATATTATAGCTAGTCCAATACTGTGTTGCCCATGGCCAAAGCTTACTCTGGCCGTGGGCGAGTAACCACTTAGCTGCCGAGATCAATCGCGATCACTGCAGCTAAGAGAAAGACAGAGACAGGGAGCTCCCTCTGTCTCCATTGGCATCACCACAATGTAATCACGACTGCCGATCGTTTCCCTAGCTGCCTGGAAGCTAGGAAACATAAAGCTGCATTTTTTTTTACAAAAGAATTTCTATTATGTAAAAGTAATAAAACATAAAAAAACTACCAGAAGTTTACATACACTAAATAAAAAGAACATAAGGCTGTTTTTTCCACACCTGACATGAAATCGAACAACCTACCCATTGAGGTAATCAGGACCGAATTATTTTATTCCCAAAATGCCGAATAAGAGAAGAAGAGATTTTTAAAGGCATGTTTATTACTTTCCCAAAGTAAATGTTTACATCCCATTCATTAGTATTTGGTAGAATGCCTAAACTGTATGACTTGGTCAATGTTTTGGATATCCCCCCCACAAGTTTTTATATAGTGGTAGGAATTTTGCACATTCCCCCTGACTGAACTGGGGGTAACTGAGCCATGTTTGTAGGTGTCCTTGCTCTCACATGCTTGTTCAGCTTTGCCCATACATTTTCAATAGGATTGAGATCAGGACTTTGTGATAGCCATTGCAAAACATTGACTTGGTTATCCTTAAACCACTTGTCATCAGTTTGGCAATATGCTTTGGCTCATTGTCCATTTGAGAGACAATTTGTGCCCACAACTTTAACTTCCGGGCTGATGTCTTGAGATGTTACTTCAATTTATTGCCACATATATTCTTCTTCAGATGCCATCATTTATGTGAAGGGGCACCGTCCCTCCCTGCAACAAAACAACCCCACAACTTATGCGACACCCCCATGTTCAAATTTGGGAGATGTGTTTCTTAAGCTTGCAAGCTTCCTCCTTTTCCTCCAAGTAAAAATAGTAATTATGGGCAAACAGATCAATTTTAGTTTTTTCAACCCACAGGACATGTCTCAAAGATGTGGTTTTTCCTGTGTGTATTTGCAACCATTTATCGGGCTTTTATGTTTCTTTTGGAGAAATGGCTTCTTTCCGGGCAGAGGGCCTATCAGCCCATTTTATAAAAGTATTCGTTTACGGGGATAATGACACAATCTTTACCAGCTTCTGCCACATCTTCCAATTTTTTTGCTTTTTTCCCTTGGGTTTTGATATCATTCTGACCAAAGCCATTATTCTGAGACACATAACTGTCTCCTTCCTGAATGGTATGATGTTTGGAATTCCATCTTGTTTGTACTTGCATATAAATTGTTTGTCAGATGCTAGGCACCTTCAGGTATCGGGAAATTGCTTCAGGGATGAACCAGACTCGTGCAAGTAAAAACAATTCTCTTCCTATACTTGGTGAATTTTTTAGACTTTACCATGATGTTTATACCACCCAAAATTATGTTTTCTTAGTGTGCTTTAAAAAGTACATCCACAGTTGTGTCTTTAATTAACTCGGAAGCTTCCAAAGACATGACATCATCATATGGGCTATCCCAAATAGGTTTAAGGCATAGTAATCCTAGTGATTTTAAACTTTTGACTTTGCAGAAAGTAATAAAAATCCCTTTTAAAACATTCCCCTCTCTCTCATTTTTTCTTGCATTTGCAAATATAATAATTTTCATAATCCTAATTGCCTAAAACTTTAAGGTTTATTCTGATTTCATATCAGATAGTGAGAAAAACATGCGTATGTGTCTTTTTATATTGTGTATGTAAACTTCTGGTTTTAATTGTAATTGTAAGAGTGAATTCCCACGGTGAATTGTGGCATGCATCTGTGCGCATCACTATATGCTTGCATTCACCTCCCCTTTTCCCTCTCACTTTAGGGAATGTGAAAGTAAAATCACATGTTTTAACCCGTATTAGTGGCCATTTCTTTGGGTCCCATTGCAGAGAAATTTTACCTAAATTTTACTAACCTGCATAGTAAAGTTATCTTGTCATTTATACTGCAAGGCGAACACTATAAAAATGAAGCCTAAAATACTATGGCGGAACTGCTTTTGTTCCAGGATTATTGTAAAAATAAAACATAGTCAGCTAAAATTGATGATTGTTGGAAAAATTTATTTTTTTCATTTTCACAGCCTAACACTAAAAAAATGTATGAAACACCTGTGCTGCCAATATATTCACTACGCTCCTGGATATATTCCTTAAGGGTATAGTTTCCAATATGGGGTCTTTTTAGTTTAAGTTTAAGCACCTTATGGTGTCCACAGACCTGTAATGGCACCTAAAGAAAATTGTAACGAAAATTAGACTCCCAAAGTCCAGTAGGTGCTTCTCCTATGCTGAGGCTTATGGTTGAGTCAAATAGTGCACGAGGGCACTTAGGGATATCTCTAAAAACAGCAGAATTGGAGGAATCAATGTTGAGTTGCTTTTTCCTGTTATCTACACTGTTCCAGTGAAAATTTGGTACAAATTGAAAATCTGCTCCCAAAAATTTAATTTTGAAATTTATCCTCGACTTTGCTTTAATTTCTGTGAAACACCTAATGGGTTAGTAACTTTCTAAATGCTGTTTTGAATACTTTAAAGAGTGTAGTTTCTTAGATGGAGTTGTTTCTAAGGATATTTAATATACAGGCCCTTAAAAGCCACGTAAGAACAGGATTGGTCCTTTAGAAGAACTATGTTGCAAATTTTCTTGAAAATGTGAAAAATTACTACTAAGTGAGAGATGTATGAAAGGGTTTTTCACCCTTTTCTGGCATAAAATGCAGCAAAAGTAAGCAGGCTGCGATGTATAATGCACCAAACGAATGTGTTAGGCTATGTTCACACGGCGTGTTCTGTCCGTGTGAACATACGTTATTAGATGAGTGTTTGGATCTGTCTGTTGGACCCTAAACAGACCCAAAAACGCATCCAGCAATGAGCAGTGTGCTTTTACATTGCTTCCAATGTAAAACACGCATAGGCGTTCAGATGAGTGATCGCCGATGCGTATTTACTAGCATCTTTCGAATCCGTCTTCAGATCCGTTCTAAGAATTGACATGTTAATTCTTGATCCAAAAGACACAGCAGGCACCCTTTTTAAAACTATAGAGTGTGATCCTGCTGCAGCCAAAACACATCCAAACACATACCTGTGTGTTGAATGTCTGTTGGATGCGACTGATGCTGCGGTTTTGGATGCGATTTTCGGATCCAAATGGATGCAAAATTGGATCCAAAAATGTGAACATACTTATGCATTGTTTGCAAGACTCAACGCTTTTTAATGCATCTAACATGTGGAGGCGCTCTGGGGGAGTGTCGCACCACACTCGTAATATTAGACACATATGTGAATGCGGGTTGGTAAAATTAGGCACATTTCTGCTCGAACAGGCAGACCTATTTTATTGTGGTCTGCCAGAGTAGTCAAAGTGGAGCTAGATTTGCTATTAGGGCAAAAAATGTCCATTATTTCTTACACCAGTACAGTAATAAAAAGTAATTTATTATAATTATAAAACTATAAAATAAAAATTATTAAATTGAATAAAAATGTTTTCATATAAAATTAATATAAAAATATGTAATATCCCAAAAATATATAAAAATATCTAATATAAAATGTATTTAAAACTGATAAAATATAAAACTAATTTTACATTAAATAACCCACTGATGTATTTCAGATTTTTCCATTTTAAATTTTTACTACATTAAATTTGAAATGTATTTTTGCTGCTCTCACCCTTTATTCTACAGACGGCTGGATCACCAAGCAAGATCAGTACCATATTTGATATTGACTGACATGCTATTCAAATGACTTTTCTTTTATTTCCAGCCTATCTATAGCCTTTATACATGTTTGGCGCATTACTAATGCGCCAAAGTGCTGTAAACACACAGACGAGGTGCGTTAAACTTTAGACGCCATTTATAATCACATAAAAAACACTTTCATACATTCAGGTGCATTATACACTGAAAACCATCTTTCATCTGAATGTATTGGATGAGGTATATAATAAGAAGGGCTGTGGAGTCGGAGTCGGAGTCTTGGAGTCGGTGGCTATTTTGCAGGAGTTGGAGTCGTCATAAAATGGACCGACTCCGACTCCCAAAATATATAATAAGTTGGTCCAGTTAGTTCGATGCAGTGCAAAGAGCAAAAGGAATTGGGTCCGCCATGCTACTTGCTCCCATATCTCAGCCTTATCACACATGAGGGGTTGTAATTGATGACATGGAGCAGACAAAGCGCTGCCCCAGGAGAAAAAAGTTCCGCTCCAAGGCAAACAAAATTTCAAACAAAATTTTTCACCTGTTTTCAAAGAAGTAGAAGAGTTCAACCATTCATCAAAACTGACTGTGGCTGAGGCAATTCCTTTATACCCTGACATTGTTAGAGATGTTGCCCCTGTGGTAATCGCTTTGCCCCCAACCCAAGTTAGTGTAGAGAGGCCGTTCTCTATCCTGGAGATAATGGGATAAGATGGGAGGTCATGTATGCAGCATCTGATGGAGGCAATACTATTTCTCAGAACAAATTTAGAGACTCCACAAAAGTTCCTGCAGTGTTTTGCATATTTACAATTGTTTTGTGTCCTAAAGTCATAACCAATAAATATATTTTACACTGATAAGCAAAATGGTAACAATGGTTTGAACTTGTGACTTTCAGGCTCCATATCTCTCCATACACTACAGCTTTGTACATGAGGCTACCGTAATTTTATATACATCTTACCGATCTTATACAGAAATGTGACTTGCAAGTGTTTAGCATCTGCTTAGTTATAGTTTTGCTCCTAAAAATCAAAGTGTTAATTTTTATTATTTTCTTCGTATTTGGGAAATCCATCTTTGGTTTTCAATACTGCCTGAATCCTTCTGGGCTCTGAATCAGATTCAAGCATATCTTGACCAAAATCTGATCCCAGGTCTCTTCTACACATTCTCAATGTTGGTGCAGACTGGACTTGGATACAAAGCTTTTTCTTCAACTCTACTCACAAGTGTTCAAAAGATCAAAACATTGTTACCCTTTAGCAGAAGTTTGGGTGACAGGCTGGTACACAGCCATCTAGGCCCAAAAACAACCAATGACTCATGGTTGGATAGGCAGCCCAAGGGGTGCATTAAATGCGGACATTGCAAAGCATGTAAATGGATTAAACAAACCAAGACGGTATGTAGTAATCGGACGGGTCGTATATATAACATTAGAGATTTTGTGAACTGTAGTTCCTCCCATGTTATATACAAAGCTACATGCTCTTGCAATCTAGAATACATTGGGAAAACAATAAGACCTTGGAGACAACGGATTCTAGAGCATATTGGGGACATCAGAAACAATCGTGACACCCCACTGGGTAGACATTTCAATACAATTCATGGTGGCAATGATGCCTCTCTACGATTTGAACCTCTGGAATTGGTTTGAGTCTCGAGACGTAGGGGTGATGTAGACAAAAGACTTTTACAAACGGAGGCAAAATGGATTTTCAGGTTGGATACGGTATCCCCACATGGCCTTAATGAACAACTTAATTTTAATTGTTTCATCTGAATCATAATTCATCCTAAGAACCTGGTGGTGCAATATGATGTTGATACACGTATTATGTGATAGATATAATAATCGGTGTATCACTATACTCTCTCTCTCCATAGATTATGTCATTCTAATACCCCACACTTTGTAGGACATATTGAGATGAACAAACTTGTCCGTGGTTTTTGTTTTTTTCTTTTTTATGTTTATCTGTTTATCACTTCCATGATTTCTTGTTGCCAGTCTATATTCAATCAAATGAGCCGTAATTCCCATTATCGAGTTATATAGAATGGTGCGGTGTTACTCTGTATAATCGGACGGGCCGGTGCTACACAGGTGCGCTTCTATCAGACGCGCCATGGTGAATTGGTAGACCTCCCCTGTTTACCTGACGTCAGGGAGTAAGAGTCTCCGCTCCGGCTCTAGGCTGATTTATAGTTAAGAGTGCGCATGCGCGGGATGACGTCAGACGCCGAACAACTGAGGCGCGCGAACTAAGTGTACAGAGACGCGCGCTGTGATGCGGCACTCCGCATCTTATTACAGTTAGCTCAAGAATAAGGTGCTCTGTAGGTGTCCAAACATTGAATATATTTAAGTACAGTGCATTATCTTTATCTTGTTACTTACCTTGTAGAGTGGAGCTCATTGTCTCTACTGCTGATTACATTATAGATCTTACCTGGTGTGGCTCTGCTGTAGTGAGACTTCTCCTGGGTGAATTCGCATGTTAAAATGATGCCCTAGGATAGTCCTCAGCATTACTGTAAGTAACCAATTATGTATTTGAGCTGTGTCTGACTCCACACCGGAACTGGTGAGTCAGTATATCATTGTCAGCTGGATAGCCTCACTATAAGTAGAAATATATAACCTTTTTATGGATAGCACTGTATCTGCTGCCTGGCTACCATTTTGTGACTTTGTGCATCCCTTGTACTATACTATGTGTTGCATCTAAGGCTAACATCTATGGGTTTTTGCCCCTGATGAGTCCCCACACACTGGGGTACGAAACGCGTTGGGCTTGGTGGTTTATGTGATAGCCTAACTTTTTCTATGGTGTATCTTGGGGTGTTTGTTATTTTTGGTTTTAATATAATTTTTGCACAGGGAATACAATAAAGTTATACTATTTTCCCGTGTATAGGGTATAATAGGGATATATTCCCCCTTAGGTTCCATTATTATCCAGGGATAGCATTTTCAACTGTTTTGCTGTTTGTACTTTGGAGTGGAAGTGACTCCTTTTTATGTATATCCGTACGTATTAATAATTAAAAGTTAAGTTTTATAGTCCAGTCCAGTGAATTACATATCTTTTTTCGGCTATATATTTATTCTCCTGGGAGAGATATACTTCCCGTTTATTCTTGTTACCCTTTAGCTTGTAAGTGTCTGTTCTTCCTAAATAGCTTGAATATTGTATCATAAGTAGATAAACAGCCTGATGGTACCATTATACTACAGTAAAGTTATAACTTAAACATTCGCCATGAATGAGGGATTCAGGAGTCGGAGACAGGAGTCGGAGTCGGAAGTCGGAGGTTTGGGAAATTGAGGAGTCGGAGTCGGAGTTGGAGTCGGGGCTTCGGCTTGCCGACTGCACAGCCATGATAATAAGAACCTATGGTGGTGCTCAAGCAGTAGGCACACAAACTGAAAAAATAAAGTTTTTAGCTGAAGCTGACAACATAGGAACCGGGAACTGTCCCAAATAAATGGTCAGCTTTAATTTCAGAAAGTAACAGTCATTAAAAGACATAAAATATAAATCATAAAAGAAATAAAAACAAAGGTACTACGCATTTCACACAGGCACCTGCTGCACTTTACAGTTTTACGTGAGGTGCGTCTGTCCTCTGTTTTCTCTTTTACAGCGCACTACATA
>JAODAL010052349.1:0-26044 GCA_025379985.1 Phyllomedusa bahiana
ATTTTTCAAGCAAAGCCATGATGCATGTAGATGTTATATTATCATCTAAGGGCAACAAATGAGTCCCAGGGTATGAGCTCATTTTGGGGTTTTTTGGGCTTCTGTAGCACTTTTTTTGCTGCCTACTTTTGTCAAAAAATGAAAAAAACCCTAGGGTTACCTTATTAAAGGTATTTGTCCTTAAACACACCTTGTAGGTACGTAAAAATCAACACTAAGTTGTGTGAAAATTTTTTAAGACTGCGAGTGACAAAATCCTATATTACGCAATTCCTCCCTCAATTTCCAGCTTTCTGCTGTGGCAAGAAACGTGTTTATTTTCGCAAGTGAACTTTTTTTAATGGAAAGTGTTTTTAGATAAGAATTTTAAATTATATTGCATTTTAAAAGGGGTAATGCATTGTGGTTAGCAACCCCCTATTCACAGCCAACCATGCCCTTTTTTTTCTACACCCCACAGACACGTGATTTTTCCTTTGACTTATGTTTAGGAAGGAGACACACAAAACAAAAACCCCACATTGGGGGCCCCACAGTCGCAGTTTTCCATGTTGCAGTTTCCCCATAAAAGGAGTCTTTTAGCTTATCTTATGGCCTTGCTTAAATGGGTTGCCCAGAATTAGAAAAAAAAGGGTCCCACACAGATTTTGTCGCAGCAGCGCTGGATGGCTTTGGCCCCGGTGAGCGAGAGCCTTGGGTTGGTCAGCAACGTTTGTTGAGCAGCGCGGATGGCACAACAGGTTGTGTAGCACAAGGGGAAACCCTGCTGGGGAACTACATCACAGGTGATCCCATTGCAGCATAAATAAACAAAGGTCAAAAAGCAGGAACGTCAGGTTGCAGCAAATGCTTTGCAGGAAAACAAATAACCGGGTCTGGAAAACGAGGACCACAGGATCTTCAACAGGAGAGCCAGGAAGCTTGAGGGAGACAGGAATAGGTCTAACGAAAACTAGGAGGGGGGGAACACAGGGGCACACTTAAATTTGCCTCAGATTGCAGGGAAAATGGCCATGAAGCTGCGTGGCCAAATTGCAAAGAGCAGAAATGCCCCCAAAACAGGTTAAACATAAAAAACCCGGGGCTGGGGTCCAAAACAAGTAATGGGGAGGACCTATGTTTTGTCCGTTTTTCCGATGGGGAAAGGGGTCATGAGCATACAAAGAAAAAGCTGCAAACAATTTGCATAAACCCTTTTGGGTTCAAAAGTTATCAACTCAGAAAGTTCTCATGTTGGTTCATCACAATTGGATTCTCAAGAGATATTGCAAATCTGATTGCGGCAATCTATTTCTGAGACAATTTTTGTCTTCTGTGATACGCTGCATGACCACCTTCCAATTGGAAAAACTTGATCCAAAATGGCAAATTTTAAGATGGCTGCCGTGTTCTGGACATTTCCTAAAACATAAGCTCCCTCACCCATTATTTGCTAGTTTGTTCAGATACGTCATTTTCACTTTCATTTCTAAAATAAAAGTCTGTCCTGGAACCTTTGACTCACCATGTACATCTCTCCTTTTATGCTAAATGGGTATATTTACCATTCAGGAATCTGGGAAAACTGGAAGACATTCTCACCCACAATTCTCACAAAACTCTACCAGCTTCATGTACTCACTTCATGCAGTGGTATATTCTACATTATGTTCCTACATGACTATGTAATTATGTAGGTTTGAAAGTCTAGAGAAAACTGAATGTTTAACCCTTCGCCGACAGTTGATGTATATATACTTTATGATGTTGAGAAGAGGAGTATGACGTGGGCTCAGGAGCTTCACTTGCTCCATCCATGGTGTTCTTGGCTAAATTTCTGGGGCGAACATCTCCTGCCCAAAGTGACCGTTCACATGGCATGTTTGCAGACGGTTTTTCAGCAAATCATTGATCAGGCCCAGCACTGTGTAAAATAATTGTCGTTGTTTAGATGACGATGATTTTACGATCGTATTTATCAGGTAATGTACATCCATACAAAGAAGTGACCTGTCACTTTTTTCAGGCGCTTACTCTCCAAAAAATAGAAATGCATAGGAGACAGAAAGCTGCAGCGGGCCATTGCACGTTTCCCGTGTGAACATACCCTTAGTAACTCCATTACAACACATTTGTGGGGGAATAATGAGATGGTATTACAGACCTTGGAAACTGTATATTCATAGGATGCCGCATTCATAGGGACTACAAAAGTTAAAAAAAAGTTACGTTTTTACTTACGCCCTGTCCAGGCGAATGTAGCGGAGCTACAGGCCAGGGTTCACCAACTCGAAAAAGCCCAGGAATCAACTTCATCCCTTGTGGCCTCTCTACAGTCTTCCCTGTCGGACCAGGCCACGCAACATCACCAACTCTCCACCCAACTGGATGACCTAGAAAACCGCCATCGGCGGAATAACATCAGGCTCCGTGGCCTTCCGGAATCGGTCAGACAGGGAGAACTTTCTCTGACTCTAATGAAAATATTCAACCGCATTCTTGGCAAACCAGAAGGATCCTTCATTGAATTTGACAGAGCACACCGTGCACTGCGTCCTCAGAGCGCTGACTCTGCCCGGCCCAGAGACGTCATCTGCCGGGTCCCTCATTACACCATCCAGGCGGCGATAAAGCGGACAGCTCGTCTCAGGCCGCGAGGGGAATACGGTGAAGCCAGTCCGCAATTATTCCCAGATCTATCAAGGAGAACCCTCCGACTAAGAACGGCGCTTAAACCCCTGCTCTCAGCTCTTCAAGCCAAGAATATTTCTTACCGATGGGGATTCCCTTTCTCTTTGCAAGTCAAACAGGGGGGACAAGCTCCTCTTGTTCAGATCAATGGCTGACTTGCCCTCCTTTGTATCTGCACTGGGACTCCCGGACATAGATCTCCCGGACTGGCCTGATGCCCTTTTATTGGACCCCAGAGAAGGAGCTCCCCATCTGCGGGAGAATCAACGGCTACGCTCTTACCTGACCTCCGCGAAACCGCAGAGCTCCCGTCGCAGACCAAGAAGCCCGGACGGCCTGCAACCGAGGGTTCGACCTCCCCGCTGACACCGCATTTATAGGGGAGTTAATACCCCCTGGCCTGTTCTTGCCCATCTATACTAGACGCTCACCACCAAACCCAGCCGTGATCACCCTTCATAGTCTTGTTTGACCCCCATCCGGGTGTGTCGACTCGGAGAGCGGGTCAACTGGACTCTGGACTGTTGACTCTTCTGGTGAGGTCTTCTCTAATTGCAATTGTAATGTTATTTTATTGCCTCTGTGATGACTGGAGAGATGTGGATGCCATACTCAGGCCATTGGATAACTGTGCTTCCCCTCCCCCCTTTCCCTACAGTCCTCAGCCCCTGGCCCCCCGTCCTTCTGCTTTGCCCCCCCTCCCCCCCCTGAACCGTGTGGCCTCTTGCGGAGGGGCGCTCACCTCCCATCCACTCATTTCTCCTCTATATCTCCGGGGGTTTGCTTGTCACAGATCTCTGTGGTATAGCAAACTCTATCTTATTGGTGTTTTTGCTTTTTCCCTGACACTTGGTTTTCTGGTCCTCTTCACGGAAATAAACCCCGTGTAACTAGCCTGTGGTTTAACCCCAAATGGCCTTTGCATTATCTAATCTGCTCGTTATAGGTTTTATGGCCCTTGTTGATTGGCCTTGTTTACGAATATTTCCCATGTTGTACGTTTGTTTTCCAAATGGTCTCGGCTTGTGTTTGCGGTGATGTCCTCTCTATATTTCGGCGGGGTCCCTGGTTTTCTAGACACTCTTAGATGGTACAATGGAGAATATACGTATAACATCCCTTAACGTTAAAGGCTTCAATTCCCCCGAAAAGCGCTCCCAAATACTCTACCACCTCCACAAACAGAAGTCCCGAATTGTCCTTCTTCAAGAGACCCATCTCCTCGAATCCCACATGCAGCATTATAAAAATAGATACTTCCCTGTCTGGTGTCATAACAGTAGCATATCCTCGAGGGTTAAGGGAGTGGCCATCTTCTTCCACAGGTCCCTGCCGATCAAGATTATCAATACATTCCGAGACGATGATGCTAGAGCCCTTTTTTTGAACGTGACTCTGCAGGGTCAGATTGTTACTTTGGCCAACATCTACGCGCCCAACACGGGCCAAATATCCTTCATAGCAAAGATTCTGGATAAATTGCTGCACTTTGCCCAAGGCCAGATTATCTTTGGGGGCGACCTTAACTTAACTCTGAACCCTCTTTTAGACACTTCTACAGGACGCTCCTCTGTAGCCTACCGAGCTCTCCATAGAGTGAAACAGATGATCCATGATATGCATTTGATGGATATCTGGAGGTTGTTGCACCCGCAGGATAGGGATTACACCTTTTACTCTTACCCCCATAATTCGTACTCTCGAATTGATTATATTCTACCCCAACACTCCCTCCTCAAGTATGTGGTCTCTGCCTCCATTGGTAGCGCTGTCCACTCGGACCACGCTCCAATCCACTGTGATATAACACTGCCACATTGGAGGAGAACAACATACGCATGGAAACTGAACGAGTCACTCTTATCTGACTCGTTGTGTTTGCAAGATTTGAGAAGGGAGGTGGACTGGTTTATAGGAGTTCATGAGTCTGATCATACCTCCCCTCAGATCCAATGGGAGGCACTGAAGTGCACCCTTAGAGGTGTTCTTATGAAGCATGGCGCCCGCCTTAAAAAGGAAGCGTCCGCAAAGCTCCAGATGCTCCTGACCAAATTGCACTCCCTGGAGACCATACACAAGGGCTCGGGGCTGGACAGGGATCTGAGAGAGGTGATTCAGACTCGCCATGAAATCCTCAGACTGATGGAACACAAACATAAGAGGTACCAACAGCTGTGTGCCAGCTCTTTTTACTCCTGGAGCAATAAACCTGGGAAGGCCCTGGCCCGAGCATTGAGAGATAAACGGGCGGCCCTGTTCGTCCCTTCAATTAAGACTTCAAAGGGAAGGACGGTACACCTCTCTGAGGATATCCTCGAGGTCTTTCGCCAATATTATTCAGATCTTTACAATCTTCCACCGTCTCCCGCTAGTCCGCAGTCTCTGCGGACATACCTTGCGAAAACTGCCCTTCCGCGCCCCTCGCCGGAGTCCCTCGCTTCCCTGGAGGAATCTTTTTCAGAGGAGGAACTAGCAACAGCCATACAATCGCTCTCATCCGGTAGGAGTCCTGGTCCGGACGGATATACGGCCTTATTTTATAAAACCCTGAGGGTGGAATTATCTAAACCCCTCCTTGGGGCGTTCAACGCGGCTTCCTCTGACACCCCGTTTGATCAAGCCTTCTTGAAGGCCCATATAGTGGTAATACCAAAAGAGGGTAAAGACCCATCACACTGCCAAAGCTACCGCCCGATCTCTCTGATCAATACAGACGCAAAACTCTTCGCCAAATTGATAGCTAACCGCCTTAGCCCTTTGCTTACATCAATTATCCATCCGGACCAGGTGGGTTTCGTCCCCTCCAGGGAGGCGAGGGACCACACACTAAAGACCTTCTCTCTCCTTCATCATGTACGGACACAGAACATCCCTTGCCTTCTCTTGTCCCTGGACGCAGAGAAGGCCTTTGATAGAGTGGCTTGGCCCTTCTTACAAGGTGTCTTGGAGTCGCTGGGTTTGGGTAAAGGGATCTGTGGGAAGATTATGGCCCTCTATACTTCCCCACGGGCTCAGATTAGGGTGAATGGGGCTCTCTCTGCTCCCTTCACAATAGGGAATGGCACCAGACAGGGATGCCCCCTCTCCCCGATCCTCTATATCCTGGCGATGGAACATTTATTACAAGCCCTCAGGAACGCCCCAGAGATACAAGGCATCTCCGTAGACAACCTCCAGTTTAAGAGCTCAGCCTTCGCGGACGACCTATTGCTGTACCTTACGAATCCGACGACCTCTTTACCAGCGGCGCTGAGGGTTTTAGAAGAATATAGCTTCCACAGTAATCACAAAATAAATATGGCGAAAAGCTCGGCCCTCGGTTTCTATATCCCCAGACCTCTCTGACGTCCTTGATGGCCTCATTCCCTTTCTCCTGGGAGTCTTCTTCCCTCAGATACCTGGGGGTCTGGATCCCTTCAGACCCGGAGTTAGTTTATGAGCTCAATTTTATCCCCTTCCTTTCCAATCTCCAACGGGATCTTATGAAATGGGATAGGAAGGATTTTTCCTGGCTGGGACGCATAAACATATTAAAAATTTAACACTCTCCCAAGACTTCTATACCTATTCCAAGCAATCCCTCTTTAAAATTTCCTAAAACTTTCTTCTCAGAGCTCCGTAAATTGACATCTCGGGTTTGTGTGGGCGAGGGTCATCCCCGAATATCAGAGAGGACACTATCTCGACCAAAGACGGGGGGAGCTGTCCCTTCCGGGCTTCCAAGCCAAATACCTGGCCGCAGTGGCTGTCCGTATATTAGACGCATTTCAAACTGCAGCTCCTAAGTCATGGGGATTATTAGAAAATAGACTCTACAAGGCCCTGTTGCAGCCCTTTTCATGGCTACCAGTGGTAATGCTACCCAAAAATCACTTTTAAAAAAATTCCCCTAAAAGCCCAGACCTCAGTCGCTGTACGCAGAGCATACCCATCCAAGTGGACACTCAGCAGTACGGGAGGCCCATGCACCCCACTACTGGGGAAAACCTGCCGTTCCCGGATCCACTTATGATACCTTTTGTCCCGTCTATTTTGGGGGATCGGCGGCCATGTCTGTAGCGGACAGAATTCTGTCCCTTAACCTCCCTTCTGAGATATGAGGAGCTAGTGGGAAACGTGGGGTCTACCTCGTTTGCACGTTTTTCCTATTACCAACTACAAAAGTTTCTACCTGAAATGGAGACAGGAGCTGGCAATACATAGACCCCACACGGTCTTTGAGTTTTTGGTGTCTGGGTAGATATGCAGAGAGGAGGGTTCTGTCGGCCTCTACAGGCTCTTACTTGACTCGGGTAGGGGCAGCAGACTCCCATTCCAGGGTAGCTGGGAGAAGGAGCTCAATTTGACTTTATTGACGAGGATTGGCTCAAAACCTTCAAATTAACCCACAAATCTTCAATTTTCCCCCAAGGCTCAACGAGTTGAACTACAAGATTGTCACAAGGGGTATCGAGTGCCCGCCATCCTCAACACCCTGTTCCCTCTGTCCCCCAAATGTCTGTTGGCGATGTGGGGGGAAAGAGGAACCATGTCCACATCTGGTGGGATGCCCGATCCCACAGCCCTTTTGGGAAGGGGGTGATTTATATTGCCCACAAAAGTACAGGTATAAAGATTCAGAACACCCCCGCCTTTAGTACTCCTTTTTGACATCCCCTCCCCACGGCTTTCCTTAAGTCCCCATCTAAATTGCATTTATGCTCTTGGCGGCCAAAAAGATCATCCCCATACTATGGTTTTTTCCAGGGCCCCGACCGAGATTAACGGATTGGTTTCGGGAGATGCATGTGTTACAGCGACTAGAGGAATTCAGAACAGATTCGCCAATAAGCTACAGCAATACTTACACGTCTGGGAGGACTGGATCTCATTCTGCGACTCAGATCATATCTTTCCTACACATAGAGTGTGGAACACTGGACACCTCAACCGGTTCGGGTAAAACTCGGGGTGGACAAGTGATTTGGAGTCGACTTCTCTCATTTTTTCTCTGGGGAGGGGGGACAACCGCTGACAACCACAGACAGTTTTTGCTGTGTTTTTGTTCTTTCTTATTTGGTTTCTACAATTCTCTGTTGAGATTGTTTTCTTTGCATAATGTGCACCGGCAAAGATTTCTATATGATAGCTACCTATGTTCTAACGATTGGAAAGCTCATGGGACGAACGTAGTGGAGAGTACACCGCTCCTCTTCTCCGTTAGAAATTTGGACTTCCAATTGCAGATATATCGTCCCCTCATCTCTAGATTATTGATCTGCATAGACGAGAACAATGTTAGCTTTCCTAGGGTATTGATGCACGATTGTTTGGAGATACGATCTTTGTAATGTGTGCCTTTTTCTTTCTCATGTTTCAATAAAAGCTTTTGAATTAGAAAAAAAAAAAAAAAAGTTACGTTTTTAAAATTTTTACAAAATTTCTTTTAAAAAAGCACTCTTTTCTCAATATGTAACATAAAAATAAATTGACATATTTGGTATTGGACATCTCTAAAATCCTGAACCTTTAGAACTCTGTTTAATTTTATTGTTTCTATCCGGTACGTTGAATGGCATTTAAAAAAAAAAAAAAACCCAATGCCAGAATTACTGTTTATGGTCACCTCACCTTCCAAATTAAAGGGAATAAAAAGTGATCAAAAAGTTTATTAACCCATAAAAAAATAGATATTTTTTTACAAAAATATATATTTGGTGTAACCAAATTGAACCAATGTACATAATAAAATTAATAGGTCATTCATTTTGTACAATGAACTTCATAAAATAAAACCCAACAACAATGGCGGTGTTAAATTTTTCTCCCATTTCACTCAACAACTCCTGTCTTTTTGGGTTTCTCAATACTTTGGATAGAGCATTAAATGGTATTTCTATTGCCAAAAATCACTTTGTAGGTGAAAGGAATACTTGGGGTAAGATACACCATGTTGAATGTTCTGCCTCCTGCCGATCCTGGGGCTTTTCTCTAAATCCCTTTGTCATGCAGTCTCCTCAGGAAACGCACCAGGCAAATCACAATATGCCAGTTTGCCTGTTGTATTCCTTTAACAGCTTGACAAAGGAAGTTGCTTTTTTTAATCACTTAATAATGATTTATTGGCTGGTCAATTAATGGGTTGATAACATACAAGCATTATCCATCAAAGAAATGATATCTGACACTACCAATTTTTGCAGTAAGGAATTAATGTGACTTCAGTTTACTGGAAAGCAGAGGTGTTTAGATATGGACTGATTGTCCTCTTGTCTTCACATTGGCAGCACTAAGATGGCACTGAAAAAAAAAATCCTATTGCTAGTCATACTCACATTTGATGAATGGGTCACATTGATGTCTCTGAGCATGTAAGTTAAAGCTACTGAGTCCCAAATTTGCAAAATCTGTAATAGGCGTGTAACAGACGGGTAGTGGATCCGCTGGAAATCACCCGCAGGGAATCGATTGGTGGAAAGCCAGTGTCGGACTGGGGGGTTGGGGGCACACACTAGGGTAGTTGATCTGGGGGGGGCCCACCCTACTGTAGTCATGAAAATATGTACCTACTGCCTCCTCGTACATAAACCTCAATCATTTTACGCACATAAATACAGTGATGCGAAACAGTCAACTGTATTGTTTAGTACACTACAAGAGATCACATATCTGTATCTCACACATTGTCAGTCTAAACATATCAATAGACACAGGGCTAAGTAGCTCCCATCGCATATCCCCCTCCACACCACATACAATTATCCCCCTTCCATCACCACAATTAGACAATACCCCCTCCACCCACATACAATATCCCCCTCCACCCACATACAATATTCCCCTTCCAACCATCATACAATAACCCCCTCCACCCACATACAAAATCCTCCCATCCACCCACATACAAAAACCCCCTCCACCTCAACAATACAATATCCCCTCTCATCGTTTTCCTTGGGTCACGGCACCCTCACCACCTCCTAAAATAAACACACTAGCAAGAAAGTAAGAAGTGGTAACTCCTAACACAGGTCAATCAGGACACATGTACCGTGGCATAATAACCTACAACGACCACCACATAGAGCTCAACACCGAGCTCAGGTATAACCTACAACACCGCCATAATAGAGACCACATATAGGATCAGAAGCACCAGCCTCAGGTATAACCTCACAACACCGCCATATAGAGTACCACTAAGAGTCAACACCAGCTCAGGTAATAACTCTTACAAGCACCGCCATATAAGAGACCACATAGAGGTCCAGTACACCAGCTCAGGTATACCTACAACACTTTGGCATATAGGAGACCACATAGATGTCAGACACAGCTAAGGTTAATAACCTAGCAAACACGCACACCGCCAGTATAATGATACCACATAGAGAGTCAGACACCTTAAGCTTGGCGCTGCACATCACATTAGCAGTGAATACACGCAACTGATCGCAATAATAGAAGTAAAATAACCCCTGAAATTCAAGGTAATCACCGGTAAAACGTCCAATCTGAGGAGTCGTTCTCGTTTTTTCATGAGTTCGTTCTTATATTCTCTTTTTCCTCGACCAACCAGTTTCCACACACGCCATGAACGACTACTTGTCCCGGCACAAATCATCCTGTGCAGAAATTACACACAAAAATGCTTAGATCTTCAATTTTCCAGCATCTCTTACCTATTCCCACCTACTTGTGTAACAAACTGTCCAGGGTGGGAGACCTGGGTACAAGCGCAATAACTAGAGGCCTATATCCTAAGGGGTTGGAGGGTGTGGGAAAGGACTAACCCTCTTGGAATTAATGCTAAGCAAACTATGGGCTATGCTGCCCTCTTCAACTATATACCAGGAATGGTAGTCAAGACTACTAGTAGGTAGGCAAATAGGCAATGCAGCCAGTCCTGTAAGGTAGTGAGTTTCTCCAGTTTCAGGCAAGAGCTGTAGGTAGTTTAGGGTCCCTTTATATGAGGCTGCAAGCATTAGGGACCCCTCTTTAGGTAGTATACACAGTTATTTAGGGGCTTCCATGGAAGTAGTAGTACATGGCATTTAGGGCCTCCTTTAGGGGACTATACAGGCAGTTAAGGGCCCCCCCTTTAGGTAAAAATTTTACAGCAGTTTGAGGTTCTTTTAGGTATTTTTAAAAGGCAGTTAGGGGTTTCTTTTAAAAGGGAGTTTTTCAAGGGGAAATTATGGGGCCCCTTTTTTGGTATATAAGGTAAATTAGAGCCTCCTTTTGCAGTTTGCAGGAATTTAGCCCCCCCCCCTTTTTCCACTGGGAGGTTATTGGGCCCCCCCTTTTGTTTTTAGATAGGGCAGGGCCCCCTCTTTGGTAGTTTAGGGTCCCCCCTTTTATTAAACCAGGGGGCCCCCCTTTTATTAGCCCGGGGCCCCTTTGATTTAGGGGGGCCCCCCCTTTTATTATCCAGGGCCCCCCCCTTTTAGGGTTAGGGCCCCCCCTTTCAATTTGCCAGGGCCCCCCCAAAGTAGCCAGGGCCCCCCTTTCATTACCCCCCGGGGGCCCCCCTTTTTTAGTCAGGGCCCCCCCTTTCATTTTGCCCCGGGGCCCCCCTTTCATTAGCCCGGGCCCCCCTTTCTTTAGCCAGGGCCCCCTTTTTTTAGCCCCGGGGCCCCCCCTTTCCCTTAGCCAGGGCCCCCATTTTGTTAGGGCCCGGGCCCCCTTTGTGTCAGGGGCCCCCCCCCTTTTATCAGCCAGGGGCCCCCTTTTTAGTCCGGGGGCCCCCCTTTTATCAGCCAGGGGCCCCCTTTGGGGAGTCAGGGCCCCCCCCCTTTTTAGCCAGGGCCCCCTTTTGTAGTTTTGGGGCCCCAATTTAAATCAGGCCCCCCCTTTCATTAAACCAGGGGGGCCCCCCCTTTTTTTAAGGGGCCCCCCCCTTTTTTTTAGCCCCGTGCCCCCCCTTTCATTAGGGCCCGAGCCCCCTTTTCATTAGGGCCCGGGACCCCCCTTTGCAAAACCAGGGACCCCCTTTTTTAGCCCGGGGGCCCCCCCTGTACCCGGGACCCCCCCTTAGCCAGAGACCCCCCTCTTTAATTTAGGACCCCCCCTTTTGTAGCCAGGGAACCCCCTCTGTAGTCGGGGGCCCCCCCCCCTGTAGCCAAGGGGCCCCCTCTGTAGTCGGACCCCCCCCCCTTTTATAAAGGGCCCCCCCTCTGAGCCAGGGGGCCCCCTCCCTTTTTACCAGGGAAAAACCCCCCTGGCCAGGGGACCCCCCCCTTTTGTAACAAGGGACCCCCCCCCCCCCTCTGTAGCCAGAAGGAAACCCCCGCCTTGGAAACCCGGGGGCCCCCTCTGTTTGTCGGACCCCCCCCTGGCCAAGGGCCCCCCCCCCTTTTTTTAGCCAGGGCCCCCCCCCTTAGCAGGGCCCCCCCTTTTGTCGCCCGGGGGCCCCCCCTCTGTAGCCGGGGGGAACCCCCCCCCCCCAGTTTTTTAAACCCGGGACCCCCCCCTTTTTAGCCAGGGGGCCCCCCTTTTTTAGCCCCGGGCCCCTTTTAGGGAATAAAAAAAAAAAAAAACAACAAAACAAACACTTAAACCCCCAGCATATTTCCGGTTTGGTTTAAGTGACCCTCACCGGGACCGCCTACATCCAGTAAAGGGGGGGGGGCCTGGCAGGGTGAAGGCCCTTTAAAAACTTCAGCCAGCCAGGGAAAAATCAGCGGAGCGCCAGCAAATAGTGGGCGCTCCTTTCCGCTGACACCGCGCAGCCCCCGGGTTGTGGGGACAAAAAAACCCCCGGCTACCGGGCCCAGGCCTTTTGTGCGCCCCAGGGACCGGATGCCGGGACGGGCCCCGAGGAGCCGGCACTGCCCCCGGGGGCCCCCAGGGCTCCCGGGGGGGCCTTTTTAGCCCCTGAAAATTTGGGTACCTTAAAAAACGAATCCCCTTTTTGACCCCAATTTTCCTTTAGAAATCCTACTTAGTAAACAAGTACAAACGTAAATAAATTTTTTTCCCCAAATTAAACGCCAACCCCGTTTTTTGAAGGGCCCCAAAAGGTTTGTTTAAAATAATTAGGCTAAAACCCCATAAACCAAAACAAAACCAGACAGGGTCAAAAGTTAAAAGTTTGCAAAAGGTGTTTGGCCCAACGCTGAAAAAAACTAAAGGAAAAGTTGTTCAATTCCCCTCATCAAAAAGGTAAAGTAGGAAACCCAACTGCAAACCTTTCCAAAACATGTTGCCACCAAAAACTACAAAAACCCGACAAGGAGGAAAAAAATGAAGAAGCAACCAAGAGGCCAAGGGGTTTCCCTTTTGGGAGAATCTGCAGAGATTCAAAGCTTGGTGGGAGAAACTGCCCACAGCCACCAAAAAAAGTGAATTTTCTATGTGGTCCAGAATTACAAAAACTTCTTTTCCCCGGTTTCCCCGGGAATTTTTTAAATTTTCCCCCTTTCCCCTTTTTTTTCCTCCCCGTTTTTAAACTTAACCAACCCTTTCAACTGATTTATCTATTTATCAAAAAAAACTACAAATTTTCCCCAGTAACCACAAAGTCTTTCCGCCTTTTGGGATGAACCCCTTTTCTCTTTTCCTGGGCTTTCAAAATGCCCCATCCAAGCCCAAAACCTTTTCCCCCGCCACCTGAAAAAAAATTTCCTGGAAAACCGTTTCCTTTTTTTACTTTGAATTTCCCCCAAAAAAAAGGTTTGGGTTTATGCCATAATCTTCCTGGGTCTAGATTACTGCAACACTCTTTTCTGTGGCCTCCCATCTAGTACTCTTGCATCTCTTCAGTCCATCCTCAATTTTGCCACCCGACTGATCCACCTCTCTCCTCCTGTGCCTCCCCAAATCCCTTCACTGGCTAATCATTGCCAATCCAATTCAGTCCACGCTAATAACAATGACATATAAGGCTCTCCATAACCTTCCCGCCACATACATCTCTGCCTTAATCTCCAGTTAGCTCCCTTATGTAATCTCTGTTCCTCACAGGATCTTCTGCTCTTCTCCAATCCGCTCTTTACACAGGGCCATTCCTTGGGGCGGATGAGGCGGGTGATCGTCCAGGGCGCAGAGGCTCCGCTCACCTGAAGGGGGGGCGCCACGGACACCTGCCTCGCCCGCCCGGAGGATAGCCCCTGTTTCTGCGCGGCTGTTTTATAGCAGCAGCCTGCCGGTACAGGGAGGAGGCAGGACGGATTGTTACAGTCCTGCCTTCTCCCCTGTATGTATCAGCGTCACTGGGGGCGCCCGGGTGTCCCCGCGCCCCGTGCAGCTGCGGCTCCTCGGGCGGCCGCTCTGCCGGCTGAGTAGATCCATGATAGCTGCGTGACAGCATTAGCGGCTTGGTGCTTACACCGCTCACCAGCCCCGGACCGGGACGCGTGAACCGAGGTGAGTACTTTTTTTAAAATTTTATAATTAGCTACAGGGGCATCTACTGGCTACAAGGGGGGCATCTACTGGCTAAAGGGGTATCTACTGTCTACAAGGGGGCATCTACTGGCTACAGGGGTATCTTCTGGCTACAAGGGGGTATCTACTGGCTACAAGGGGGCAACTACTGGCTCCAAGGGGGGCATCTACTAGCTACAAAGGGGCATCTACTGGATACAAAGGGCATCTACTGGCTACAAAGGAGTACAACTGGTACAAGGGGGGCATCAACTGGCTACAGGGGGGCATCTACTGGCTACAGGGGGGCATCACCTGGCTACAGGGGGCATCTACTGGCTACAATGGGGGCATATGCTGTCTACAAGGGGGCATCTAATGGTTACAAGGGGGCATCTACTGGCTTCATGGGGGGCATCTACATGCAACAGGGGTATAACCTGGCTACAGGGGGGGCATAACCTGGCTACAGGGGCGCGTCACCTGGCTACAGGGGAGCATCTACTGGCTACAGGGGCATCACCTGGCTACAAAGGGCATCTACTGGCTACAAGGGGGGCATATGCTGTCTACAAGGGGGCATCTAATGGTTACAAGGGGGGCATCTTCTGGCTACAAGGGGGGCATCTACATGCAACAGGGGTATAACCTGGCTACAGGGGGGCATAACCTGGCTACAGGGGCGTGTCACCTGGCTACAGGGGGGCATCTACTGGCTACAGGGGCATCACCTGGCTACAAAGGGGCTACTACATGGCTGCCAAGGGGGCTATATGGAGTTTGTATACGAAGGGGTGGAATCTGATATGGAGTCTAAGAGGGGGATCTCTGGCTTCATAGTGCATTTTTAATGCAACAGGTGTGTACAGCTGGCTACCATAACCTGGCTACAGGGGAGCGTCACCTGGCTACAGGGGGGCATCTACTGGCTACAGGGGCATCTACCTGGCTATAGGGGGCTACTACCTGGCTATAGGGGCTACTACATGGCTGCCATATGAGGTGCTATAGATGGGGAGTTTGTATAGAGATAGGAATTGGTAGAGAAGTGCTGATAAAATGAGGAGTCTAAGATGTTTGTTTTGTAACTCTTCAGAGACGTCTCTTGTGAGTCACTAGATATAACTTTAATGTAATCATTTATTTGTCTGCAGAGCCTGTGTACAGCTGGTATCCAACACTGTATGGTCACTGTGTGCCAGTAATATAGGTTGTAGTATAATGGTTTATACTCAGCAATGGTCAGTTTGTATTATTCGTTCACTATGTGCTGGTGATATGTGGTCATTGTGTGGTGGTATTATTCGGTCACTATGTGTTGGTGATATGTGGTCTTAGTGGTTTTGGGATTAAGGTTGGTGTAGCAGTGTTATTTGGTAACTGTATGACTATTATTTAGTAGTTTTATACGTAGCACATTGTGTTAAAGCTTTTTGTATATTTTAGATTTGGTTGATGGTGATGCAATGTGCTGCATTATGTTACAGAAGAGGGTGGTGGGGGGGGGGGGGGGCGAAATTTCTTCACCTCGCCCTGTGCAATTTAGCCTAGGAACGGCCTTGTCTTTACACAACTATCTCCAAGATTTTTCCAGTGCATCCTTCATACTCTGCAACTCACTCACCACAACACATCAGACTCTCGGTCACCTTTATTAGTTTCAAAAGGAAATTGAAAGCCCATCTCTTCAGGATAAGCTATAACCGACAATAAGCTGCTGCTGCTACACCATAATGCAAACATCCCTCACCTTATGCCTCCTCCTTGTATTTGTCTTATATTATGTACCTGAAACCCCTTGGCTTGTACAGTGGCTGAAATTAATGGCACTCTAAAATAAATAATTATAATAAATATTACTCCATAAATTTGGCCTTGATGGAAGAGTGGCAAGAAGAAAGCCATTTTTGAAAGCAAGCCATAAGAAGTCCAGTTTGCAGTTTGCAAAAAGCTATGTAGGGGACACACTAAGCATGTGGAAGAAGGCATGTGGTCAGGTGAGACCAAAACTGCGCACAAAATCCCCACCAGCCCTGAACACACCATCCCCATTGTGAAACGTGGCCGCATCATGCTGGAAGAAGACTTTGCTTTAGCAGGGACTGGGAAGCTGCTCAGAGTTGATGGGTAGAGGATTGGAGCTAAATAAAAGGCAATCCTGGAGGAAAATCTGCAATAGGCTGCAAAAGACTTGAGACTGTCATGTAGGTTCACCTTCCAGCAGGACAACAACCCTAAACACACAGCCAAAGCTAAGAAGGAAAGCATATTCATGTGTTAAAATGGCCCAGTCACAGTACAGACCAAAATCCCATTGAGTATCTGAGACAGGACTTGACGATTGCTCTTAACAAACGTTCCCCAACCAATCTGACCGAGATAAAGCTATTTTACAAAGAAGAATGGGCAAAAATTCAAAGGTGGTAAAGACATCCCCCAACAGATTTCAGCTGTCAATGAAGCTAAAGATATTCCAACAAAGTATTGACTCAGGGGAAATGAATACATGTACACGCCACACTTTTCAGTTTTTTACTTTTCAAAAAGGCGAAAGTAGGCGACTGTCTAGGGCGACACTTCATCCCAGACATTAAAAGGGGCGCAAAGAGGTATGGAGTGGGCTGAATTTTCCATTGAGGGGGCATTACATGCCTGATTTGCCTTGGGCAAATTCTGCTCCTCCTGGGTCAACTCTTTCAGGGCAGTTCCCCACCCTGCCTACTTGGAACTTGGTGCTCACTACTTACTTTATAGTTCTCTGCCCTGCTCTCTCCTCATGTTCCAGTCCAGCTGTGCAAGGTGCTAGCATACCTTCTGGTGGATCAATCAGTATCAGTTTTCCCTAACAAATCCCAGAGAGGAGAGAAGTACTGTCTTTTCCGGATATAAGAAAAAAGAGAGAAAAAGAGAGAAAGCGAGAGAGAGAAATCACCCATCTTTTCCAGAGTGCTGAATGTCAAATGCCCATTCTAGTATCACGAGGGAGAGGAAAAAAAGCACCCATCTTTCCCAGAGTCCTGAATGTCAAATGCCCATTCTAGTCCCACGTAAAACAGAAAGAGAAAACACAGCAATCCTATGTAAGATGTGCAGTCTTGCATTGGTGGACCCAGGTAAATCTCATTTGCAGTCCAACGTAAAACAGAGAAAGGAAACAGCTGTCCCATGTAAGATATGCAGTCTTACATCCACAGGCCCACGCAAATCTCGTGTGCAGTCCCATGTCAATAAGATGAAACAGCATTCCCACGTAAGATGTGCAGTCCCACGCAAATTACAGAGAGAACAAAGCTGTATTTTGCAGACCCACTCAAAAAAATTTCGCGCCACAGATGTGCAGTCCCACATAAATCACTTTTATGCGTAAATCAGAAACAGATGTGCAGTCCCATGTAAACACAAACATATAAAGCGTATAGTTTTGTTCTGCAGATCTGTAGAGGTCCGAGGTGTAATAATCTGCAGGATATATCACTGTGAGAGAGAGAAAAAAAATCACTAATCTTTCCCACAGTCCTGAATGTCAAATGCCCATTCAATTACAAAGTATGCAGAGAGAGCGAGAAATTTAGATATAAGCTATTGAGTTGCACTTAGCTTTTACTTCCAATTTTTCCGATGACAGCTGAGAACCTCTCCCTTCCCCCAGCTCACACAGATTGAATCATCATGTGCACAATTTGGGGGCATGTCTGCAGAGAGTGGAGATACACCCTGCTGGGATGAGGAACATGCGACTCCATTTCACAAGCTCTGCTTGGCAACCAGCATAAAAAGATGGCAACTGCTGTAACGAGACAACCCCTTTAAGTTATGATGTTGGTAAAGGGGTATGGAGCTCACTCAATGAGTTTATTTCTAAGGAGCACGCAAATGTAGTCTGCTCAAACCATCACTAGAGTCTTGGTAAGCAGATAACATTTGTCTGTGATCAACTGTGAGGTTCTATAGTGCAGATAATCTCCAACAGGCTCATATACAAATATTCTCTGCTTACATATGGAAACAGGGTTACTTAATGCAAACATGTGCTGCTGTGGTCATCACGTTTGCAGCTGCATTTAAAAAATAAATGATAACAGGTATTGTTCTTCAGCAATTCATCTAGCCCAGGACTCCAGAATAAATGACTGCACAGGCTACATCCAACAGACTGAAATACTGCCCATTTCATGTAGAATCAAAAATGTGGGAATGTGACAAAAGATATTACCTTTATTGTGAAACCTTTTTCTTGACTTTTGACCATTTCATCTAAAACTTGCAGAACAACTTGTTAGAGTGCAGTTGCCCTTTAAATAGCACTTTGTATTTTCTTAAAGGGGTTTTACCATGAAGTAAAATTGATGTGGGAAGATTGGAAATTAAATAATAAACGTTTTCATCAATATTAAAAATTTTGTTATACAGATGTGCAGTCCCATGTACACACAAACAGATAAAGTGTATAGTTTTGTTCTGCAGATCTGTAGAGGTTAGAGATGTAATAAACTGCAGGATATATCAATGTGTAAGAGAGAGAGACAGAGAAAAAAATCACCCATCATTCCCAGAGTCCTGAATGTCAAAAGCCCATTCTAGTTACAAAGTATGTAGAGAGTGAGAAATTTAGATATAAACTATAGAGTTACCTTAGATTTTCACTTCCAATGACTCCAATGACAGCTGAGAACCTCTCCCTTCCCCCAGCTCCCACAGAATGAAACATCACGTACACACTTTGGGGGCGTGCCTGCAGAGAATAAAAATACTCCCTGCTGGGAGGATAAAGATGCCTCTCCATTTCATAAGCTCTGCTTCGCAACCAGCATAAAAGGAGGCCAACTGTTGTAACGAGACAACTCCTTTAATAATAAGTCAAACAGTGCAAATAAAATGAAAAGAAAAAAGAATCCTCAATCAGGTATGCGCATTGAGAAAAACAAAATCCACATATTTTGAAAACCCTATGCTGAAAGGAAGAAGTGCTAACCACTCAGCTACATTGTAGCTACTCACAGCTCTTTACATAAACAAACCTTTGTTTGACTAGGGTGAGCACACTGTGGGGAAAGGCATGGTGATGTCAAGCCTGCTGGGTCACATGATATGCAGTTCAAACAAATCATACACGCCCTCTTTTGAACACACTGAAAGCTGAAGCAGGACAAATGCCTTTGAAGTAAAAACCCTTTAAGTGAAAGTGCATCACTTTATTGTCACGCCCCTTTCTTGTCTGTGTTCCTCTCTTCTCGTTGTGCAGTCTCTGTGTACCTGTCTGTCTATTGTACTCATTGGTGGCAGTAGAATTCAGCATAACCAAACTTAATTGTTTGGTCCTACCCCTTGCAAATCAGGAGTAGGGAGGAGTGGCTGAGTTGGTCACAACCGCCACTTCCCTGGAGGACCTGTAGTCAGTAGAGAAGGAAAAAAGGAGACTTTAAAAGAGAGGAAGGTGGAGGAGCCAAAGAATAACAAGAAGGAAAAACCACAGAGAGAGTCAAGTCATGTAATGTCAGGAACAGTTTATCCCTTAGGCTATGTTCACACGGCTTAACTGCGGGATGTAATTACGCCCCGCAATTACGCCGTGTGGCTGGGAGCGGGAGCGGGGGAGGGAGCGGGGGGCCGCCACTTCGCCGGCCCATAGACTTGTATTACCAGCGTATACGCCGCTGGTAATTCACATGTCCCTTATCTCCCCCCTCGGCGTATTCGCCGAGCAGGGAGAGGAGACGTAATCCATAGTTCTCTATGAGAACTGTGAATTACCGTAATGACAGGGCCGTTTTCAGCCCGTAATTTGCGCACTCCGGCACGTAATTACAGACCGAAATACGGCCCATTTTAAGCCGTGTGAACATGGCCTTACTGACATATGACGACATATGATGTACAGTGACATCATGATGCCAGTGAGGGAGTACTGAGTGGGTCACTCGCTGAGTTAGCTCTATACCCATTAGGTAATTGCTGTTTAACCCCATAGTTGTCGTGGCAAACATGGCAGCGGCATCTAAGTGCACTGTTCTTTTTCCTGATCAATCCACCTATAGTTAGATTGCAGGGTGCTGAGTGGTCGTCATGGCAGTTTGGGGCCTAATGAAAGCCTCCATGGCTGCTTTCTTACTATAGGCAGGGTGTAAAAGGATAACCATTTCTGTACACCATTCAGTAATATATCATTATTGCACAGCAAATTATAAGTGATCACTCCCCCTAGAACAAGTAAAAAAAAGGCTTTAAAAATAAAAAATAAAATAAAGGTTCAAAATCCCACTCTTTTGCCATTTATAAATAAAATAATAAAAATATTTAACCACTTAATGACTGACTATCTTGTTCCCAGCGCAGCCTCTGAAAGTGCCGAGGAGCGGGGGAAACCTCCGCTCCCCGATGCTTAACCCTTTAATTGCCGCAGTTCGCGAAAGCAGCGTAATCACAGGGCTTTCCCCTGCTCTATCGGGTGATCAGGACTCCAGTGACCCGATACAGCACGGGCAATGGCAGCACAGTCAGCCCTGGGGGCCTAGAGTAGCCCCAGGGCTGTCTGTGTAAGAAGTCAGCGATCAGGACGGACTGTGTGCTGCCTGACTGCTGCCTGTGTCAGACTGACACAGATTATAATGTATTAGCATATATTAATATACTAATACATTACTAAGTGTAAAAAAAAAATGTAAAACAGTTATCCCTTCGTGGGATTTAAAAAACAAATGAAAAAACATAAAAAAGTGTATAAAAAATAAATTAAATAAAATAAAAATTTTATAAAAAAATTATTGTGCATACTGTACATTACACACAAAAAAAAACCCTAAACATATTAGGTATCCACACGACCATAATAACCTGCAGAAGTAATCTAAGAAGTTATTCAATGTAAAATGTGAATGGTGCAGAAAAATTTAATAGAAAAAAAAACAGAAAAAAAATTCTGCAATAATTTATAAGTGAACTTAAACTATTCCCCTCAAAGGTTCAACTTATCCAAAATAAAATGAGGCCTCATACAACTGTATCACTGAAAAAATAAAAAAGTTACCACTGTTGAAACGCAAGGAGACAAAAACAATGTTCTGGTCATTAAGTAATCTTCAGGCGTTCGGCTTAAGGGGTTAAAAGTTAGATATAATTAGTATAGTATTGTAAAAGTCCAATCTATTAAAATATAACACCATTTATGCCATACGGTGACCACTGTAAAAGAAATTGCAGGTTGTTTTTGCTCATTTCGCATTCCTCAAAAATTGGAATAAAAAGTGATAAAAAAGGAGCAAACATAACACCAATAAACATAACACTTCAAAATGAAAAAACAAGTCCTCACTCAGGTCCATACCTGAAAATGTTTAAAGTTATTGGTTGCAGAAAATGGCGCTGTAACACACTCAAGATTTATTTTATTTTTTTTAAAGTACTAAAACATAATGAAAACTCAAAAAATTTGGTATCACTGGAATTAAACCAACACGCAGAATACAAATAATCTGTCATTGATACCGAACAGTGAACTCTATAAAAATGACCTCATCCAAACAATTGCGTAATTGCATTTTTTTCATATTCTTTCTCACAAAATATTTTGGGGGGTTTCTTAGTAAATTATATGATAAGGTCAATGGTTCCACTAAAACGTACACCTTGTGCTGCAAAAAACAAGCCCTCAAACGTCGAAGTAAATGGAAAAATAAACAAAAGTGATAGCGCTTAAAAGGCGAGGAGAAAAAACTAACGCGATTTAAACAAAAATCGCAGGAAGGGGTTAAAGTCCAGTGATGACGCTAGGAACCGTTTTGTTGCAATACAGGTCGTCTGACAGCTAAAACTAGTCCTCAAAAGTCAGTGTCACTAGAACAATGCAGAATCTGCCACCTGCTCCTGACTCTTTTACACCCAGCACAATATTTACAGTCAACAAGCTAAATGTATATCCATGAAAACAGAGCAATTCTGCAGACTGCTGTAGGTGAGCAAAACTATGTGAGGCACGAGCATGACAATAAATCAGCTTGTTTCGCATTTTTATCCCACAGTGAAAACAAATACTTCACCCCCCTCCCAAAAATGACCTCTAAAGTAGTCACCAGTACTTATTGATAACTGAACTGTATTCCTCTGTTTAATCTCACTCTAGGATACACTTTATTACAGCTACGCCATTGTTGTCCCTTAAATTTCCTTTGCATCTGTCTAGTAAATCAGCAAAGCATCCAAGGCTTCAGTATCTATTCATAACTACAAAACATTTCTACAAGAGTAGAAACAGCTCACCGTCCTCGTGCAGGATCCTGCAGCCACTCAATTCAAAAGACAAAGGGTACATCCGCACCGATATCCATTAACAAAATCAAAATTTTATTGCACAAAACATCTTGTATAAAAACTGCAGAGAAATTGGACCTATACAATCTTATCCATGGCTCTATCATCATACAAATACATATATGGATCTTGCCATTTGTATGATGATAGAGCCACGAATAAGATCGTATAGATCGAAACACGTTGGTGAATTACCTTTTGTCTGCAAGGTCCAATTTCTCTGCAGTTTTTATACAATGTACAAAACTGTTATGTGCAGATTTTTTTAAATATTTTTAATGGATATCGGTGTGGATCTACCCTTTGTCTTTTGAATTACAAAAGATTTCTGTAAGTGATTCTAAGCATATACCTCTCACCATTTAACAGTTGGTGAAAACTGTTGAACTAAAAGGATCAGAAAAGTAGTAAGAAAATTGCAAAATAAAACATTGGATAAAAGGATGGCATTCATATTTAGGCACCATTCGTTATGGCCAGAGGTGAAGCTATAGGGGGTGCTGAGTTAACAGTTATTGCCAGCCCAGGAAGCTGAAGTACCCAAAGACACTAATATTATAAATGGTAGGTGGGGAACCTTTTATAGATTTTTCACTAGTGCCCAGGAGTTTTAAATTACACCTATGTATGGCACTTACAATTAGGCACAGTATGGCATGGACCTTTTTGTACTGTATGAGGGAGACTCTAACACAGGGGTGCACAACATGCGGTCCCTCTGTGTGCCAAAAATAGACCAAATACCGGTTGGTATTTCCCGACCGGTATTTGGTCTGTGCCATCTAAACGCAGCCTTATAGTTGTAAAACAGAAACTTCTGTAAACCCCAAAACGACCATGAAACTAGGTGTCGCATCTCCTCTTTCTGGAGTAAGAGCAGAGGACCCCCCATTCAGATCTCTGCCAGCCCTTAAAATGGAACCAAGACCCTTCAACCATTTTCAGTATTAACAGTTGTGTCATAAAGGTATCAGATGGGGAATACCCCTCTAAGATTTACTGTGCCCCCTGGGAGAGCAACAATATGAAAATGTGGCCTTTAAACCAGAAACTAGTGTGCTCCTCTGCTCTAACAGAAGCTAGAGTAGATCACATTATCCAAAATAAGCCAGTTCATGGATGTAAATAGAATCCAAGGGATTCTATTTTTTTTATTTAACTAAAATGTAATAAAGAAATTATAAAACAAGGAAGAAAAGTAGAGGAAGACAAGGAGATAGAGGTGGGGAAGGAGAATTCCTTCAAATATTGAGTACCAGTATCTAGAAGAACTATAAGCGCTTGTCCCCACGGCACGGGGTTGTACCCGGTTTACAGACGGTTTTCAAGACCAAAAACCGTCTGAAAAACTGGGTAAAACCCCGTTCCGTGGGGACAAGCGCTTATAGTTCTTCTAGATACTGGTACTCAATATTTGAAGGAATTCGGCAGGGAGGTTGTTCCAAACATCTTGGAGAAATAAGCCCAGATCTTCTGTAGATTTTGCTGCTCATATCCATCCATCTCTTCATGTAATCCCAGACAAACTTGATAATGAGGTCAGGGCTCTGTGGGAACCTTCTCTTTTACGACTCCAAATACAATGGGTAGTTATACCAAATACTGATTTGATTTTTCCTTTGTACATTTGCTATGTATTTTGTTAATTGATAAAAATAAACTATTAACACTTCTATGTTTGAACACATTCTTACTTTACAGCATTTTTTTCCACACCAGCCTAAAACTTTAGTACAGTACTGTAAATGCTCAATATTTTATCTATATATAATATTATAGTAACTGCTTAGAGCTTTTATATACCTAATAACCATTGTTAGTTAGGGTATTAAAACAGGTTAGATTTAATCTCCTCTTGATGTATATGTGATATATTCACCTTACCTGTCCATGGACTGTCAACAGCCAGACGATTATTTGTCCTACTGAAGTTGGGACTGTCTTGTCAGGTGTACAGTATTTTGTTCTGCTTCTCAATACAACTGTATACAAAACAAATGTATACTGTGGTAGACATAAGTAACTACACAGTTTCAAGGTCTTACTGAATATAATGTTTTGAACATAAACAGATAATTAGGTAGAGAATGACAAGGTCAGGGATTATTTCACATAAAAAAAAAAATGTTACTGACATTAACGATGCTGCCACTGTAGCTCCATAAAAACATCTCTGTCCCTAAGTGGATTTTAAGCCTTTGCGGGCAAGGACTTCTCTTCTCTGTACCAGTTTTAAGTATCTTATTTATCACTCAGCCACAATCCTGAAATTGTGGATCCATTAGTTCCTTTCATATTTCTCTCTTACACAAGAGTCCTTCCCTCTCCTCTATCATATAACCCATTATATCACAGAGCTCAGCTTTCCCCTCCTTTATCATATAAACCCCATTATATCACAGAGGGTCGCTTCTCTCCTTTATCATTTAACCCTATATATCACAGAGCTCAGCTCCTTTCCTCTATCATATAAACCCTATATATCCAGAGCACAGCTTTCTCCTCTATCATATAACCCTATATATCACAGAGCTCAGCTTTCTCTCCCCCTATCATATAACCCTATATATCACAGAGCCCAACTTTTCTTCCTCTATCATATAACCCTTTTACAAAAAGAGCCAGCTTCTCTCCTCTATCATAAACCCTATATATCACAGAGATCAGCTTCTCCCCCTATCAAAATAAACCCTATATATCACAGAGCTTAGCTTCTCTCCTCTATCAAATAACCCTATATATAATAGAGCTCTGCTTCTCTCCTTTATCATATGACCCTATATATATTGCAAACACAAAAATAGGGGTAGATACCCCCTTGGGGATATTCAGTGCTCGGATATCGACAGAATACAATATTTTTATAATCGATGCATATAAAAATATAAATCAGTACTCCTCTATATTATTAGAGTGTCTGTTTTATTTTATATATATAAAAAACAAAAAAATCCTTGTAATACTCTATGCGTTTCGCACGCTCAACTAGCAAGCTTCCTCAGGAGTGATATCTCAAACAATCAGACAGGCTTTTTAACACAATAGATCAATAAATAGAGAATATACAGTACCAAATCTTTCCAAGAGCGATAAAATCAGTGACCAATAAATATTTTTACACATACAGATATATTAAAAAACGCAAACAATGTCGCCGATCCAATGTAATTACAAACTCACTCAGTATCATATTACTCTGTCTCGTGTCTCTCTAAGCTCCAGAGTTCAAAAGTATACAGTATATCTGGAAGCGGAAGAAGATCACTAGGTTGGTTGCCTAATTCTTGTTACGAAAATTACTTACAGTGTATCTACAAGGTTAAACTAATATAGCTACGAACTTAGCGTACGCATGCTCATTTTGCAGGATCCTCCGCAGAAATGAGCGCCCATCTGAAGAGAAAAGAGTACAAATTATAGAAAAACTATTATGCTACAAATATAGACATATGTTTACTGTGATCAAAGGCTAATTTTTTACATCGGGCTTCTCTAAATACATTATTTAAAAACTATTTTTAAAAACCTATTTTAAAATGTTCATTATTTGATAAGTTAATTAATTAATAAGTTCCTGAGCCTCATTCAGGCCAAAAGGGGTAAGAATATTAAGATTAAAGATCCAAATCATCTCTTTATTTATGAGTGCCTGCATTCTATTGGGGACATTTGGATCTATTTATTCTATAGGTTGCCCTTTAAGACTGTGTTACCTCAATCAAGT
>JAODAL010052350.1:0-26042 GCA_025379985.1 Phyllomedusa bahiana
ACCAAAAAACTGAAGGGGGGAAAGTAGCCTGATAAAGTCTTGGGAGCGACAGCTGGAAAAAAACAAGCTGAGGTTCCAGGTGGGAAAAAACATTGAAAGAGTGTGGAGGTGACGGGAGCAGCCACAGAGCATGAAAGGGCCCAAAAAGTTTGGCCCCAAATTTACTTCTTTAGGGGGCAAAAAACCAAGAGAGGCCAAAAAGAGTGGCACAATGACACAGTGGGAGGTCCCCGTCCCCCAAACCAAAGCACACAGAGGGCAGACCGTGGGACAATGACATTTTGGAGGGGGCCAAAAAACCCGGGTTAGGCCACAAGTGGGCCCCAAAAAGGGGGCAAGGGTGGAGGCACGGCAGCAGCCACAGCAAACAAACCCTGAGGTCCCGACAGTGGCACAAAAAATTGGGGGGCAGTAAAAAAAATTGAATGGTCAAAGCAGGGAGGCCCCAGCAGCAGCATGAGGTCAGAAAAGGGGGCACAATGACAGAGTGTGGAGGTCACCGGGAAACAGCCACACAGCACAAAGAGGGCAGAAGTGGCACAAAACATTTTTGGAGGTGGCAAAACAGTAGTAGGCCCCCAAAAGGGCACAATGACAGAGAGTTTGGGGGGTGATGGGGAGCCGCACAAAGAGGGCAGAGAGGGGGCCCCAATGACACATGTGGAGGGCACGGAGCAGCCAAACCCGCATGAGGTCAGACAGTGCCAATTACATTCTGGAGGGGGCAAAAAAAAGGGGTAAGGGCCCCAAAAAATTGGGACAATGGAAAAGAGAGTTTGGGGGTAACGGCAGGAGCGAAAAGCCTGAGGGGAGAGTGGGAAAAATTAAGGGTTTGGGGAGGTGACCGCAGGGAACAAACACAGCAGCACAATTGGGGGGGTTCCCTTAGAGGAAAAAAGGCCCCCCCAATGAACCCCCCCTAAAACGGGGGCCTTCCTTTTGGGTTCCCCCCCCCACCCAGCAACAGCATCATCCCAAAAACAAAGGGGGGCCCAAAGGTGGCCATCAGGGGGGGTGTCGCCCTCAAAATAGGGTTTTTTTTAAAGGGAGGTAGTTTGAAAACCCCCCCCCCCATTTCTCCACAGTTTGGGGGGGGCTTTAGGGTGATTAGTTTTGAAAGCCTAAGGCATTTGGTGTGTGGAAAACCTTGGGCCCATCCACCCTGAAATTTTCTTGAACCCAAAAAAGGGCATCGTTTTTCCAAAAATTTCCCGTGGACATTTAGGTTCTCCTTGGGGTAACGATGGGCCCACCCCCCACTGAACACCCGCCCTGATGCCACACTACTGGCCAGGCGGACAGCTTCTCCACTGCAAACTCGACAAGTTGCGGCCACACATCCAGTTTGGCTGCCCATTAGTCCAGCGGATCTTCTAACTGGGGTGGCAGAGTGCTGTCCAAGTAGGCCACTACCTGTTGGTTCAGGGACTGCTCCAGGTCCTGTTGCTGCTGCTGCTGGCGACTGCCCTCCTCACTAGGCGGGTGAAGGAAGCTGCTCATCAGTGACTCCAGACTTACTGCTGATGGAGCTGGTACTGCTCCTACCCCCCCACCTTTCCCCAGCAGCTGCGGCAGTAGTACGTGAGCGCTGAAGAACCCCCCGGTCAGACCTGTCAGAGGAGGGACTATGCCGCACATAGGCAGCGGCCAACTGACTACGGAGGATTTCCCTATAGTATTTGAGTTTGTCCTCCCTCTCAGCAGCTGGGAAAAAGGCTCCCATTTTGGACCAGTAGCGAGGGTCCAATAGGGTGGAGAGCCAGAAGTCATCCCTCTGCCGGATGCTGACTATTCGGCTGTCACTAGCCAGGCAAATCAGCATGCTGCGGGCCATCTGCACAAGTGACTCCGAGGGGCTCCCTGCCTCCATCTCCACTGTATACTGCCACGGTGCTTGCGGGTCATCTGCCTCATCTTCCTCATCTCCATCTACCTCCTCCAGCTGCTCCTGCTCCTCCCTACTTGTCACCTGGGTAGAAAATCCACTCATTTCACCAGACAATGCTTCTGCTCCAATGTCCTCCTCCTCCTCCTCCAGTTCAGTCCCCAACGGACTGATGTGGCCACGTCTCCAGTCCCCTGTCCAGACAGATTTTTCAGCATCTGTTCCAGGACATGAAGCAGTGGAATGACGTTAATCATCCCAAACGGCAGGTGTCACGCATGAGCTGCCACTGACTGACATCAAAGTTACACAGGGGAGTACTCCTGTCCGCCTGGATCATCAAAAAATCGTTAATGGCCTTTCTCTGTTCATACAGTCGGTCCAACATGTGCAGGCTGGAATTCCAACGGGGGAAACACGCATATCAGAGTGTGTTGGGGAGGCCGTTCTGCCGCTGCAACTCGAGGAGGTGTTCCTGGCTTTGTAGGAATGGATGAAGTGCATGCACAGTTTCCTGGCCATTTTCAGAATCTTCTGAAGATCGGTGGAAGACTTCAGGAACCTTTTCACAACCAGATTGAACACGTGAACCATGCAGGGCGCATGGACCATCCCTCCTCGGTGCAGCGCGGACACCATGTTCCTCCCATTGTCTGTCACCATGGTTCCGATTTGCAGTTGGCGTGGAGAAAGCCACACATCGATTTCTTGCTGCATGACGCAGAGCAGTTCCTCTCCTGTGTGACTTCGTTCGCCGAGGCAAGCCAGGTGTAGAACTGCGTGACACCGCTGTGCCCTACACATGTGGTATGATGGAGCAGTACTTGTGGAGGCTGAGATGGTGGTGGTGGTGGTGGAGGAGGAGGAGGCGGACATTGGCGCAGGAGCCGCAGTTTGACAACGTGGAGGAGAAAGCGGCGTCTCCTGTCCAAGTTGTTGGTGTGCCTGGGCAGGAAGCACATTCACCCAGTGGGCTGTAAAGGACATGTACTGGCCCTGACCGTAGTTACAGCTCTAGACGTCCGCGCTGCCGTGCACCTTGGAACAAAACGATAAGCTCAAGGACTGGCCCACCTTCTGTTCTACATATTTATTACTTGCGGGTACTGCCTTTTTGGAAAATAAATTACGGTTTATAACTCTCCATCTCGGCTCGGCACAAGCCATTAGTTCTCTGAACGGTGCAGAGTCCACCGTTTGGAAAGGGAGGGACTGCAGTATCATAAATTGGACAGGAACACGGTCAGCTTCTGCACCTTAGGATGGTTGGACGCATACTGTTGTGTCTTTGCAATCGCCTCGCTGAACAACTGCTGGCGCCATGAGTAGCGAGGAGCAGGGGCATCTGGACCGGGAGATGATGGCAAAGAGAAACAGCTCCCTTCTGCAGAGGTGGTCGGAGCATTGACTGGCTGCAAAGGCATGCTGCCACTGCACTATCCTTGCTGTGCTGGGCAACAGAATGGGACCACCACATCTAGTCACGTTTCTCCCAGGCCACCAATGGTGACTCCATCCATGTGTTGACGCAGTGCCATGGTGCCCAATGTTAGCCTCCCTGCCACTCACTTTCTGCTACAGATTCTACATCTACCCATATCGCTCCTCCGTGTCTTAGCAAAGATCTGCACACCGCCTGAGAAACTGATTTTACTGCCAACGCTCCGCACGAGTGTTACTACTGCTGCCGCTACCGGATTCGCTGAGCCCCTTTGCCGCTACTTTCATGGACTGCGAAGCGGGTTTTCTACCGCGTGGACCCGCTTGGCTCCCAACCTCACACTGCTCACCCCTGCTGACTCACGGCACACAACCACTTGCTGGCTGCCGCCGCGCCTGACGCGCAAGCTGACCCCTCTTCTCCTGACGATGATGAAGCCCTTGCTTCACCCGGCTCCCAAGTGCGGTCGGCTACATCATCATCTATTTGTGCTTCATCGTCACTGCTGTCCTCATCAACCGGTTTTGGTTGCAGAGGCTGACCCCTCACAACATGACCTCCAATGCCACTCTCAACATCTATACTTTGCCGCCTACTGCAAAACAGGGGATATTGGCCCCATTTCTTCGCTGCCAAGTAGCTGCTGACTGCCCTCCTCAATTGTTCATCCTCGCTATATAGTGGCGCTGAGCCCAGGCCACATAGAAAAATCTCGGGCTGAGGGAACCGGATGGGACGGGGACGGGTTGAGGACAGGTGAGGCCGCTGACCCGCTCCCGGGCCATCCCCAACTAAGGGTTGTGTTTGATGTTCCCACCGACTCTTGGCTGGGTTGTCAGATGTCATCTGGGGGGAAGTGGATGACCTAGTCAACCAATCAAAACCCAAATTTGGGTTGCTGAACAACACACGGCCGCTAGATGACAGCGGCAGTTGTGGCTTCACCGAGTGACCCCTGCTGCGACGTCCCCTTGCTGTGCTGCGACCTGGGCCTGCTCCAGGAATGTTTGTGCCACTTCCACTCGCATGGGGAAGAGCCTGCCACCTCTCTGTCTGACATACTGTTTGTTCTAAAATGTACAGACCACTGTTTGATGAAGATATCTGTATATTTATAAATACACACCCTGTATTTGACTCCAAATGAACCCAGTAACAAGCTTGGGTAACCCTTGGATATAAATTGTGCTCCACAAATTGCCAGGAAAAATTTACTTGTATGTGTCGTTTAAAAACACTTTGTATTTTACAGAATGTAAAAGCACAAACGCTTAATTAACCTTCAGATTTTGAATTATGCTACAGGCAAAATTGCTTTTTGGCGGTGAAAAAGAAAGTTTCTTTTTCTAAGTACAACTTTCAGAAAAATACTTAGTTAACCCTTGGATGTAAATTGCGCAAAAGAATTGAGCAACCAAAAACTACCAGCTTTGTAGCATGTTAAAATGGCGTGTATTTTACCGTACACAACAACAAAAAAAACTTGTAATTAACCTTCGGTTATGAATTATGCTACAGGAAAAATGTCTTTTCTGGCGGTGAAAAAGAAGATTTCATTTAATGACCACAAGGGCAGAAAAAACCTTAATTAACTCCTGGATTAAATTGCGTAAAAAAAATTGAGCAACCAAAAACTACCACTTGTAGCGTGTTACAATGGCGTGTATTTTACGATACAGAACAACAAAAAAAACTTGTAATTAACCTTCGGTTGTAAATTATGCTAGAGGAAAAATGATTTTTTTGGCGTGAAAAAGGGGGTTTCTTTTAGTCCCCCACAACAGCAGAACAACGCTTAATTAACCCCTGGATTAAATTGCGCAAAAGAATTGAGAAAACCAAAAAGAATTGAGCAACCAAAAATGAAGTGGAAATTTGGATTGTAAAAAACGCTGTTTTTTAAATGAATACAACAGGAACAGGCTTAAAAACCCCTTTGGATATTCAATGTGCTCAAGAACTGAGTAATAGCATTAAAAATGTATAGCAGCTGCATTGGACGCACACTGGACTTTATTCCAATCCCACAAAATCAGAATGGGAACGTTAAAGAAGCAGTCTCTGAGACAAGCTGATACACCCCCCAAAAAACGATGAATAAAATTGAGTTTTTTTAGTAAACCGGGGCAGCACCTTCCCTAATCAGTACATGAGACGGTATGAGTCCCACGTTGCGCCAGAACTTATATAGTGGGGTGATGTCACAGAATCCCACCGGTGTTTGATTGGCTTCATCTCTGCACATGTCATGTAGGCTATGCCCTTCTTCCTCCCAGAGTTCTTTGCCCCATGTAACGCCATGTGCTCGCAGCCATTTTATCATTCTATCAATCAAAAGCACACTTCGTTCATGCGAATTATCCCAAACTTCGACTTCGTTCAGAATCGAAGTTTTCCTGAAATTCTAAACGAATTCCACTTCGTTAGAATCAATTCCCCCATCTCTATAAACACCCCATTTTCATTGTTCATTAAAGGTGTTGAATCAATAAATTGATTAATCTTACCTCAGTCCTGTTTTATTGGTTTCTTTTTGAATTCTGGGGCGCGTTTTCTGGCTTATACTAGGCTGCAGTAGAAGCCAGGCCTGTAGCTATAGCAACCAGTGCTGACAGCCTATCATAAGAGATTAAACAGGTCTGTAGCTATAGGGACCTGAGGAGCTGATGCAGCCCATACAAGAGGGGATATCTAGGAATAGGTAGGATACTGTTAATGGACATATATTGCAAAGTGACTTGTTTTTGCAAGCTCTTTAACATAAAAAGAAATCCTTGTAGTGAGAAAACCCCTTTAAGTCCTTTCAGGGTCAATGACTGTAAATTTATAATCCAAAATACTTTCCTCTGTAAGAGGCGTATTCAGCATTTAAATTCACTGACTCCATGTACCAGCTCGAGAAAGTGTCTGGCTACAGATGTCTCAAAACGTTTTTTATTTTTATTTAAGATCATATCCTCTTCCTTATTTAATTCCTCGCTCTTAAAAAGTCTAATCTGAGATCTATGTTCATTTATTCTCACTTTTATTTGTCTAGTCGTCTGTCCTACATAAACCTTGCCGCACGGGCATTTTAATATGTAGACCACATGCGAGTTATTACATGTATAAAAGCTCCTGCACTGTATTGTATAACCCTTAGTGGGGTGCATAATGCATGGTCCTCTAATGATGCTGGAACAATTTTGACATACAGAACAAGCATATTTCCCTTTCTTTTGTGTCCTCAGAAAAGTTTGTTTAGATTCAAACATTTTTTAATCTGAACGTACATTTTTCCTTTCTTATAAATAAATCTCAATTTCTTATTAAAAAGATAGCCATAAGTAGGATCATTTTGTATAATTTTGCATGATTTTAAAATGGCATTCTTAATTATTCCAGATCATCATCAAAAGTAGAAATAAAATCTATCCTATTTTGTCATCAGATTTATTGCGGCTCTTCTTCCTAATGACATCATGGAGAATACATACAACTTCATTGCCCACTTTTTCAATCTCGCTAACTGGATAACCCCTATCAACAAATTTCTGAATAATTTTCTCTTTATTTTTGTGATATTCCTCATCTGTAGAACATATCCTGCGGGCTCTGATGAAAAGACCCATAGGAATCCCTTTGGTGACATTGAGACATGGAAGCTATCAAGATGCAGTAAATTATTACTATCAATTTCCTTCACATAAAGTGCAGCTTCTAATTTTCACATCCAAAAGTTGATAGTTTGTTCATCTTTGGTAACTGTAAACTCTAACAGAGGGTGGATTTGATTAATATAAGTGTTAAACTTGTACAGCTCATCATCGATACCTGTCCAAAGGACGAAAATATCATCCACATACCTCAGCCACAATTTATCTACGCAATTATCTACTCTCAACCACTAGAGAGGACTTAATTCCACTTGATAAGTTACTGCATTTGCAAGTTATGATGTTACCTGAAGCAGGACATTTTCGTGTCGATGAAAACCACGTTTGAGATGTGAACGAACTACTAATCGCAAGTTACATCTTATGTGTTGTTACACTAATGTGTTATATGCTGCCTATGGACGAACTGTTGTTATAAGTTCTTGGAGTATTAAAAAAAGTCTTTTAAGTATTTGGAAGCTTGAAGCAAAATGTTTTTTGATGAATGTACCTGAGGAAGTTGGGGCCGCTGTTTTTGATCGCAAAGCTTGTGGTTAGAGATGGGCGAATTGATTCTAACGAAGTGGAATTCGTTTAGAATTTCAGGAAAACTTTGATTCTGAACGAAGTCGAAGTTTGGGGTGATTCGCGGGAACGAAGCGTGTTTTTAATTGATAAAATGGCTGCAAGCACATGGCATTACATGGGGCAAAGAACTCTGGGAGGAAGAAAGGAACATCCTCAATGACATGTGCAGAGATGAAGCCAATCAGAGACCGGCGGGATTCTGTGACGTCACCGCACTGTATAAGTCCGGACGCGACGCTGGCAGTTCACACTCCTCTCTCTTTACCGTGTTGTAGCTGCCGCAGCTCCAGTGGCTGGGATCTCACACAAAAGAAATAACTTTTATACAGCGATTTTTTGGGGGGCGTCACATCTTTTCTCATAGATTGCTTCTCTTACGTTCTAATTTTGATGTTGTGGGGTATTGGAATTGAAGTCCAGTGTGTGTCCAATTCAGCTACATATACATTTTAATGCTATCTGGTCAGTTCTGGAGCACATTGAATATCCAAGGGTTATCTAAGGCTGTTTTTGCTGAAGAAATTTTTCCTGTAGCATAATTTATATCCGAAGGTTAATTAAGCGTGTTTCTGCTTTGTTAGTCAGCAAAATACACGTCGTTTTAACACGCCACAGACCTGTTAATTTTTGGCTGCTCATTTCTTTTGTGCAATTTATATCCAAGGGTTAATTAAGCGTGTTTCTGCTATTGTAGTCAATAAAATAAAACAGTGTTTTTCAACGCCATAGAAGAAATTTTTCCTGTAGCATAATTTATATCCGAAGGTTAATTAAGCGTGTTTCTGCTTTTGTAGTCAGTAAAAGAAACGGTGTTTTTCAACGCCAAATAGAAATTTTTCCTGTAGCATAATTTATATCCGAAGGTTAATTAAGCGTGCTTCTGCTTTGTTAGTCAGTAAAATACACGTCGTTTTAACACCCCACATACCAGTTCATTTTTGGCTGCTCATTTCTTTTGCGCAATTTATATCCAAGGGTTAATTAAGCATGTTTCTGCTTTTTTAGTCAGTAAAAGAAACAATGTTTTTCAACGCCAAAGAAGAAATTTTTCCTGTACCATAATTTATATCCGAAGGTTAATTAAGCTTGTTTCTGATTTTATAGTCAGTAAAAGAAACAGTGTTTTTCAACGCCAAAGAAGAAATTTTTCCTGTAGCATAATTTATATCCGAAGGTTAATTAAGCGTGTTTCTGCTTTGTTAGTCAGTAAAATATACGTCGTTTTAACACGCCACATACCAGTTAATTTTTGGCTGCTCATTTCTTTTGCGCAATTTATACCCATGTGTTAATTAAGCCTGTTAGTGGGTTCATTTGAAGTCAAATACAGGATGTGTATTTATCATATACAGATATCTTCATTAAACAGAGTCTGTAAATTTTTGAACAAACAGTATGTCAGACAGAGAGGTGGCAAGCTCTTCACATGCGAGTGGCAGTGGCACAAACATTCCTTGAGCAGGCACAGGTCGCAGTACAGTAAGGGGACGTCACTGCAGGGGTCACTCGGTGAGGCCAGAACTGCCAATGTCATCTAGCGGCCGTGTGTTGACCAGCAACCCAAGGGTTCTTGATTGGTTGACTAGGTCATCCACTTCCTCCCAGATGACATCTGACAACCCCAGCCAAGAGTCGGTGGGAACGTCAGACACAACCCTTAGTTGGCATGGCCCGGGAGCGGGTCAGCGGCCCTCACCTGACCTCAACCCGCCTCTGTCCCATCCAGTTCCCTCAGCCAGAGATCTACTATGTGGTGTGGGCTCAGCGCCACTATACAGCGAGGAAGAAAAATTTGAGGAGGACTGTCAGCAGCTATTTGGCAGCGAAGAAATTGGGCCAATATCTCCTGCTTCTTGCAGTAGGCGGCAAAGTACAGATGAGGAGAGTGGCATGGGAGGTCATGTTGTGAGGGGTCAGCCTCTGCATACCAAGACCGTTGAGGAGGAGAGCAGTGAAAATCAAAGAATAATCGATGATGATGTAGCCGACCGCACTTGGGAGCCGGGTGAAGCAAGGGCTTCATTGTCATCAGGAGAAGAGGGCGTCAGCTTGCGCGTCAGGCAGCGGCGCAGCCAGCAAATGGGTATTGTGGCCGCGAGTCATCAGGGTAGCAGCAGTGCGTCCACGGGGTAGAAAACCCACTTCACAGGTCCGCACAGGGGCTCAGCGAGGCAGCGGCGGTAGTAGTCACTCAGTGTGGAGCGTTGGCGGTAAAATCAGCTACTCGGAGGTGTGGCAGTTCTTTGCTAAGACACTGGGGGAGCCGAATATGGGTATATGTAGAATCTGTGGGCAGAAAGTGAACCATTGCCAGCGAGCTAACGTTGGCACCACGGCCATGCGTCATCACATGCAGCGTCACCATCTGGTGGCCTTGGAGAAACGTGGCTCAGATGTGGTGGTCCATCACGCCAGCGCAGCAGCGGCAGCGCCCAGTGGCACGCATGCCATTTCAGCCAGTCAAGGCTCCACCACCTCTGCAGAAGGGAGCTGTTTCTCTTTGCCATCATCTCCCGGTCCAGATGCTCCTGCTCCTCGCTACTCATGGTGCCAGCAGTCGTTCAACGAGGCGATTGCAAAGAGACAACAGTATGCGTCCAACCATCCTAAGGTGCAGAAGTTGACCGTGCTCCTGTCCAAGTTGATGGTACTGCAGTCCCTCCCATTCAGAGAATTAATGGCCTGTGCCGAGCCGAGGTGGAGAGTTCCAAGCCGCAATTTCTTTTCCAAAAAGGCAGTACCAGCCCTTCATAAATATGTAGAACAGAAGGTGGGCCAGTCCTTGAGCTTATTGGTTTGTTCCAAGGTGCACGTCAGCGCGGACGTGTGGAGTAGTGATGAGCGATTGTGTCAACTATAGTTATCGATTCGATAGTCGATATCTGCAATTATCATAACGCTTTCCGATAGTCGATAACAGATTTTCGCCGATGACCATTAAAGTCTATGGGAGAGGAACAACACCTTCATTCTTATACCCAAACAGGGCTGGAGAAGCTGGAATTAACATCCACAACTGCAAACTGGATACATGCTACATCTTAGGTAACACAATTAGGTGATAAAAGTCACAGAAAAAAACTCACAGTCTTTTCACTATCCCTGTCTTGTACCACAGCATGACCCTTAAACCTGCATGACCCACAAATTAAAAAGTGCTAGAAGGCAATATTATTTGAACCATCATTTTACTGAACTGGACATTGATTATCCATGTCCTGGGCCACAGCATGAGCTCTGAACCTGCATGACCCACAGATTAAAAAAGGGCCGGAAAAATGAGTCTTTCAACCACCATTTTAGTTGAACTGGACATTGACTATACCTGTCCTGTACCGCAGCATGACCCTTAAACCTATCTGACCCACAGATTAAAAAGTGGCAGAAAAAGGTGTCTTTGAACCACCATTTTAGTTGAATTGGACATTGACTATACCTGTCCTGGGCCACAGCATGAACCCCAAACCTGCATGACACCCAGATTAAAAAAGTGCCGGAAAAAGGAGTCTTTCAACCACCATTTTAGTTGAACTTGACGTTGACTATACCTGTCCTGGGCCACAGCATGAGCCCAAAATCTGCATGACCCACAGATTAAAAAGTGCTGGAAAAAGAAGTCTTTGAACCACCTTTTTAGTTAAACTGGACAGTGACTATACCTATCCTGGACCGCAGTATGACCATTAAACCAGTCTGACCCACTGATTAAAAAGTGCCGGAAAAAGGAGTCTTTGAACTACCATTTTAGTTGAACTGGACATTGACTATGCCTGTCCTGGACCGCAGTATGACCATTAAACCTGTCTGACCCACAGGTTAAAAAGTGCCGGAAAAGGGAGTCTTTCAACCACCATTTTAGTTGAACTGGATATTGACTACCCATGTCCTGGACTGAAGCATGACCCAAAAACCCGCACAGGTGCCCTTATGGACCCTCAGCAGAAAATTTCTCAATAAGAAATAAACTATATTAAAAACAACTCGTTTTCCATTACTGCTGCTGCTAGAACTACTTGCCATTCTACTGGTGATGTTGTTCCACCGTGACATTATAATGTGAAGCAAACAAACCAAATGTCCCCAGTAGGTCAACGAGGCCTGTCTGAAAATCCTGCATTCTACTGTCAAGTGGGTTGGAGGAAATTACTGATCAAGGCGGGTGAGGCTGTAAACGTGGATCACGCAGTTTCAGCTGGCAGTGCCGAACTTACAGTGGGTGTGGTGAGAGCAAGGGATGCCGTCCGTCATCTATTAACACGCAGGTTCAGCTAGCAGGACCCAAGTTACAGTGGATGCGGTGAGAGCCCAGGTTGGCATCCGTCATCCATTAGTGCGGAACAATTGAGCTTCACTTGGAAATGCAGGTGGTTGACGCTCCTGTTCCACCTAGGTGCCCTTTTTCTTGGCATTCTTTTTCTCGTTTTACTCAACGTGTTGGAGGAAATTGTCTCTGTTCTTGGGGTGGCGATTGTGCTCCATACATGTCCTCTGAATAACCTACATCTGTTCAAGTCTTCCTGTACCTCCCTTGTACAATTCAGAGAATATTTGTAATCACTATTTGTACATGCAATTTTTTTAGTAGTTTTAATTCTAGAAAACACATTGTTAAAATAGGATGGAATCCCACCACGTCTTTGTTTCTCTTTTTTTTTTTTTATTGTATTAAACGGGTTGTCTCACTACAGGGATTGCTAGCTATGTTAAAGATCTTGCAAAAACAAGTCATTTTGCAATATGTGTCCATTAACAGTTTCCTACCTATTGCTGTTTTTGATAGCACCATGCCCCCATAAATTTCAAAACATCACCCTTGAGCCACTGTTGACAATTGTGAAGAACAAATGTCTGTTAGAAACCACATTTTTTAGAATAGGACCTGTAGTATAGCTGCATTTCACAGCAACATGCCCCCAAAAATTCAAAACATGACCCTTTGGCCACTCTTGACAATTGTGAAGAACAAATGTCTGTTAGAAACCACATTTTTTCTAAAAATAGGACCTGTAGTATAGCTGCATTTCACAGCAGCATGACCCAAAACATAATAAAAATGACTTCTCAGCCACTGGTAAAAATTGTGAGGGAGAAATGCCAATTAGAAGCAACATTTCTGTTCCAAAGGACCATGATTATCGCTGTGTCTCACAGCACCATGACCCCATGGTTTTTATGAAACCATGTACAATTGGTGCCTTTTACAGTCTCCTCACAGCAAAACCAGCAAAATGAACTTTTGGGAACTGAAAATAAAAATTGCAGTAAGAAATTATCGTTTAATTTTTTTTTTCAAGAGGACCATTTCTGTTTGAAGAGGAATGTGAAGTAGACCGTCAACTAATCGGTGAACTCGACAATTGGGGCCACAACATCATCAGAAATCCATGCCTGATTCATCTTGATGAAAGTCAAACGATCAACATTATCTGTGGAGAGCCGAATGCGTTTGTCTGTAATGACTCCTCCAGCTGTGCTAAAGGTCCGCTCAGATATGACGCTGGCTGCTGGGCAGGACAACACCTTTATGCCGTGGCGAGCGAGCTCGGGCCATTCATCCATTTTTGATACCCAGAAGTCGATTGGGTCCGAAACATATCCAAAAACATCGGTGTTGAGACGCAGATAGTCGTGCACCATGATCTTAAAGCCAGTCCTCTCGGGTTGTATGTGTGCCCTGCATTACATGCGTTGGTGAGGTGGTAAATAAAGATTGCCAGAGGTCACACATTAGGCTTCTGCCACAATTCCTGCTGCTGCCGCTACGGTTGCTTGGCACTGTACTGCTGTCACGCTGCTGATGTTGTTCCACCGTGACATTTGAAGAACGTGAAGCAGACACAACAGATGTCTCCAGTTGATCAATCAGAACGATCTCCAATTCCTGCATTTTATGCTCTATTTGGGTGGGTAGAAGGAAAGTGACGACTTTTTGCTTTGTACCGAGGAGCTAGGAGGGTGGCCACCCAGTAACTGTTGTTCAGTTTGATGGCCTTAATGCGAGGATCATGTTGGAGGAAATGGAGCATCCAAGCACTCATGGAGAGATGGAACCTTGATTTCCCAAGCCTCTGGTCGAGAGGCACTAGCAAACGATCTTCCTCATCTTCCTCCTCCGCCTCAAATCCATGCCAACCTCTTTCCAAGGCAGGGACATCGGTAACGTCGGTGTCCAGGAATACCTCATCCTCCTCCTCCACATCCTCTGCCTCAACACAGCCCTGACTTGCCTCAGATGCTGTTCCCTGAGAGCTGGGGCGCCGCCTTGCACCAGCCCTGGACCCCGAACCACTGCCTAATGAAGACCGAGAAAGTTGTGAAACTGTCGGGCCCTTTTGGATTCGACAGAGAGAAAGGCTCTGTGTCCGCATCTGTGCTGTCTCCTCCTCCGTCGCTGGTGGACCTGATGTTTTCAAAGTGGTCCAACGAACTTCCAGAACTAAGATCACCAAATGCTCAAGCTGACAAGGGCATTGTCCCCCACTGACCATTTTGGTGGCTTCTTCAAAACTGGCAAGGATGGTTCAGAGCTCTTTTACCTGCCTCCACTCTCGGTGGCTCAACACCCCGAGGTCCGCACCGCTGCTTGTCAGGCCATGTGTTTCTTCGTACTGCGTAATGGCATTGCGCTGCCACAATCGCTGGAGCATGTGGAGGGTGGAATTCCAGCGTGTTGCCACGTCAACAATGAGACGGTTGACGGGGAGGCCGAGCTGACGCTGCAACGCAGCCAGACGGGACGAAGCAGAGTGCGAACGGTGGAAGTGTGAGCTCAGACCTCGAGCCTTCCTCAGCAGGCAGTCCAGACCCGGTTAGCACTTTAGAAATTTCTGGACGACGAGGTTCATGACGTGTGCCAGGCAAGGGATGTGCTCCAGCCTACCGATCTTAAGGGCAGCCAGGAGATTTCGACCATTATCGCACACCATCTTGCCTGGTCCAAGGTTCTTGTCACCCAGCCAGCACTCGTTCTCATTGCGGAGAGCCGTCCACAGCTCCTGACCTGTGTGTTGACGGTCTCCAAGACAGATTAATTTCAACACGGCCTGGTTTCTCTGGGCACGTGACGCCACCAGAGGACCTTGGGGTAAAGAACCCTGCACCATCCCTGCGGTTTAGAAAAGCGTTCGTCGAACCTGTGGGCCACCGTTACCACCAGAGACATCCACCCAGCTCACCCAGTGAGCTGTCACAGAGATATAGCGGCCTTGGCCGTGCTTACTAGTCCATGTATAGGTGGTCAGATGAACTTTGCCGGACACAGATACAGACAACGGGCTTGAAATTTTAGATGACACGTGGCTGGCCTGGGCAGGGACGGCTTTTCTGGAAAAGAAATGCCTGCTCGGCATCTGGTATTGGGGGCAGGCAAGGGCCATGACGTGGTGGAACCCATCTGTGTCCACCAGACGGAAAGGCAACATTTCCAAGGCCAAAAGCCTGGCAATGCCGACATTCAGGCTTTTGGCTTTGGAATGGTTTGGGTTAAAGTGTTTCTTCTGCTCCCAAACCTGGTAGACATAAGGCTGGCTGCTAGACTGGCCGCTGTACGGCATGCAGGTCGTCAAACTGGTGGAAGAAGAAGGGGTAGAATGGGTCTCTAGTGGAGCTGGTGGTACTCGGGCGATGGTGGAGGCTGAAGCGGAGGCTGATCCTTGATAAATGACTCTGAAAGACATGGGCAGCTGAGGAACGCTTGGTGGTGGCGGAGGAGGAGGAGGCGGAGACAGAGGGTGTGACAGTGGTTGGAAGCCAAGGATCGGTGTGGGCTTTTTTGGCCAAGTGTTCCCTCCATTTCAACTCATACATTCGCTGCATGTGACTAGACATGTTGGTGGTGGTTAAACACCTAAGATTCTTCCCTCTACTGATGCGTTTACGGCAAAGGCGGCATACGACATCGCTGGGTGAATCAGAGGCTTGCTCGAAAAAGGCCCAGGCTTGAGAGGTCCTGGACCTTTTCGACGGCGATAAACGAGGAGCGGTGTTTCCACTGATCTTGGCTGGCAGAATAATCTCAGCGGACTTGTACGACCGCCATCTCCCTTTTTGAGGCGGGACCCGTAGTGACACTACCCCATCGTCTTCCTCCTCGTCCATTGCTGAAAACACCACGTTGGATCCGCAATGTCGTCATCATCATCATCAACACAGGTGAGTTCCTCGTCCTGACATTCTGCATCCTGGATCTGTGGGCTACAAGCAACAGGCACTTCAAGGCGTTGCCGACCGCCAGGGATTTTTGCCGATTGACCGGCTTCCTTCTCCTCCTCTGATGGCATCAGTGATTGGGCGTCAGAGCAGACAAAATCATCCTCTTTGGCCTCTTGATCTTTTGAAATGCCTTCTGACCCCAACCGCATTTTGTCATCAAAGAGGTCTTCAGAAAATGGATTATCCACAGTGGTGGGTACATGAGTTGATACTTGGGCTGCCTTTGCTTCATGTTGGATGGATGCTGACGACGACATTTGTGGTCGTGACTGGGAGGACAATGAGGTAAGACTGCTTGATGCAGGTTGCATTAACCACTGAAGAACAGATTGGCGACGCTGTTCGTTACTGAGATTCACAGGGCACCGACCCAGCGATGACAGGCCTGACGGTCCTGCAACCGACGATCCGCTGGCTTGCATGTTGTCGTCAGCACTGGAAGGAGCACCTTCTCTCGTACCTCTACCTCCATGTCCTACACCCCTCTTTGCTCGCTTACCACCTGCATTTCGCTCCATGTTCAGAAAGATAAAAATTTAAGAAGGTATGTGTCACGTCTATGGAGGGTCAGTGAGCCCTGACTGGAACCCAGCCCACGGTCCCTGCCTATTTGACGTGCTGCCCTAGGCGGCAGACGGCAACTGGGCGACAGTCCCTGCACTGCTAAAATGCTAGGGCCGTCAGTAGGAAGAAAGGTCAGACAGTCCGGGTCAATACCAAATAAGGAACGCCAAGCCACAAATCAGAACCAGAGGGATAAACTTAAACAAGCCGGGGTCAAAAGCCAAACAGGAGAAAGGTACAAGATCAAAGGACAAGCCGGGGTCAGGAGAACAAGCCGAGGTCAGGTACACAGGTAAGCAGACAACAAAATAGCAAAGGTAATAGGCAGCCAGGAAAATATCACAGGCACTGCACTCAGCCTTCAGGGAGTTTAAATTGGATTCCTGGATACCGCCCCTGTAGCTGATTGGAGCGGCCTCCGGGTCCTCTCATTGGCTGGTGTGACACGCCCCCTGTCAGGAGTGGCTGGGCCTCTGTCACTCACAGAGCTGTCAGCAGCATGTGTATCAGGGTGGGATCACAAATCAGCTGCTGCAGCCTGTTGGAGATGTGGGTCCACGGACGTTCAGGTACAGGTAGAGGGCATAGTTCATGAGTAGAGAAGTTTTCCAGCACCAACCATATGCAGAGAGGTTAAAATCAAAAATGCCTTTATTGGTGCATAGTATTAAAAACGCAGCAGCACTGGGAATCAGCAATGGCTGCAAGTAGATGCCAAAGACAAAACAGACACAGAATTACGCTAACGCGTTATAGATAATTATCTATAATTTTGTGGTATATAAAACAGACATGTGTGTTCTTTCGTTACTGCTATGAGTAAGGGCACTGCCACTATGCCCGAAACGCGTTAGCGTAATTCTGTTTCTGTTTTGTCTTTGGCATCTACTTGCAGCCATTGCTGATTCCCAGTGCTGCTTCGTTTTTAATACTATGCACCAATAAAGGCATTTTTGATTTTAACCTCTTTGCATATGGTTGGTGCTGGAAAACTTCTCTACTCATGAACTTAACTTTGGCCGCAGCTTGAGCGGATCTCCGTGCACCACCAACATTGGCAGGAGCTGGCTACCACCACTACACAACTGTGAGTACCTCAAGCTTCTTTGCCGTGCCCCTTGCCTATTGCATATAAGAGGATATACTTTTCCTGTAATTTACTATAGCAGCCACAGGTACAGCATAATTACTTGGCGCAAGTTTTATTGCCTGTCATGGCACTTTACGATCGAAACTCTAGACAGCTTAAGATGTCTAAAATTTTTGACACTCAAGCACCAAATTGCCAAAGACATACAGATTTTATCAACAAAATAAGAGATTTAGAGAAACATTCCACACAAGAAACACGCAATTGGTGGGACCTTATGACTTTGCGCAGTTACCTGGATAAGGACATGATACCTAGAGGCCTACGCCTCAAAAAAAAGTCCCTACTACTGTCTACAATGAAATGTTTGTAAATGAATGGAATACCATCCTTTCCACGTGTTCCCTACAACTCATGCGACTAATAACTAAGTATGAAGAAGAAAAATTAGAAAGCATTTCCACAAAAATCAAGGAACTGGAAATACAATTAACAGAGTTTAAGGACTTATCTATCTATGAAAATGAATTGCAGAAAATGACAACAAATATTGCTCAATTGGAGGAAGCAATTATGAATACCAAAAAATCCAAGTTCCAAAGAGACTCCCTGGACTATAGTTCCAACCAAGTTTATGAGTGGGGGCGCAGAAATGCTATACAGGAGTTCCCCAGATCCATTCTTAGACGCAGATCTCACGCACATAGAAGATATAGAGGCAAAAAAGTCAGCTTCGGGTCCACAGACTCGGACTCAACTGATTCTAATCCAGACACATCTAGAAACATGCCACTTGATCCCCCCCCATCAAGCGACAGTGAACCTAATTGTTCTTATTATAAAAACCCCAATAGAAGAAAAAATCGTTCAAAAAACGATCGCATCGAGGGGGCAGAAAACACCATAAAAGAACTGCGCATGTCAGCCAAACACATGGGAGACAAGAAATAAATACAGTCAATGTTCTCAACATATCGTCAGTCTCGCTATCTAAGGAACAAGAAGAAGTTCTATCACTAGGTCTCAATTTTGCGCTCCAGGATAATTTTGATTTATTTTCCACTCTTAAGGATGTCAACAAATTTGTTCGCCTGCTTACCGTCAAAAGACACTTTTTTCAACACAATGCAGCAGAGGATTCTTCTCCTATGCTACCATCGGCAGCTAACCAATTTCAAGGACTTCAATTTGATGAACAATTGGCATTGTTAGATTTGATGGATTTGGACACTGTTCACACATCACAACAACATCAAAATAATATTACACAGTCAGTCCAATTTACAGTTTCCAATCCACAGTTCTACCCTGTCAATTCCAGAACTCCGGCCATGGACAAATTCCAGTATTTGGTGGATAGAGACCTCAGACAGTTATACAGCCAAATTTCTAATGAGTCCATGATGAATCTCAATTTCAATCAAAGAAAAGCTGTTAAGGATCTGAGGGCATCCCCTTCATTGGAAATTGCATGGCGGACAAAGGAGGCAAAAGTGGTGGGCTTGGATAAAGCTAAATATTTAATATCCATGGAAAAGTTGTTGTCTGATACCACCACTTACCTTAACTCCGTACCAATCCAACGACCAAATACAATCAGGAGTTATTTTACGTTGAAGACGGGCCTTACACTAGGGACTCTCACTCCTAAAAAAGGCAGAATTCATTAAACGCAATAATCCTTATACCCATTCTTTATGGTGCCCTAAAATCCACAAGGATACCATCAATCCACCCATGAGACCCATAGTTTCGGGAATCAATTCTTTCTCAGAACAACTAATGTACTGGGTGATTCCCAACTTCAACCATTATGATTATAGTACCTGGATACCTTCAAGATACAGGCCTTGTTAAGTCTCTCACTAACTTCAATTCGGATAAAGACAAACAGTTGGATTACAAAGCGATGTAGGAATCACCTCTACAACCAGTATTTCCTCATCCCAGTTAGCTCTAGAGCGGGCCCTTCAATAACATAACCATCTCTCAGGTCGACCATAGTGTCAATATTCATCCACACTGCAAATTATATGTCTTATGTAGTTACATTTCCTCCTGACACACAATTAATTTTATGTCAATAATAGGATGATTATCTACAATCAAAGGGGGTCCATCACGTGGCCAAATACTCCCCCTCCACCTACCGAATCTCTGGGAACGGTAAATCCTGGTGGGAAGAGCGTCTACATTTTCAAACCCCATGACAATCCTTTTTTTGCTTCACTTTTGGGATTTGGAAAACGGCAGATACATCGCCCGCCCCTCCTTATTATTTGGAGGGGTTTTGTATCTGCCGTACCCTCCTTCAAAATCGAACTTAAAAAAATTTAAAACCCTTTTAAAAAAAAAAAAACTTTTTTTTTCACATTTTGAAAACCAATTAAACGAGCAAAATTATTTTTCCTGGGTTTTTTAAAAACCCTAAAATATAACCTTTAATCAATCAATCTTTAAACGAAAAATTTGCAAAAACCAAACGGCTGGGCCCCACAAAGTTTCATTTAAAAGCTTTAAATTTCCCAAAGGGCAACCCGAAAACCCAACCGGGGGGGAAAAACCCAAAGAAAAACCCCGTAAAAAGAACCCCAAAATGGCCCCTTTACCCCCAAAACCCCCCCAAAAAAACTTTTAACCTTAAAATAGCCCCCTTTGGGGGAAAACCCAAAACCCCAAAACCACCCATAGCCCAACAACAAAAAAAATTTTAAAGAACAGTCACAAAATTCCCAAACCCAATAAAAAAAAAAGGACCAGCCCCAGAAATTTAAACCCCCCACTCCTTTTGTGATTAAAAACCCCAAAATCCCAAAACAATACCCCTTAAATAAAAACATTTAAACCCCCATATCCCAATTTTGGCCGCAGAAACCCACGCCCCAAAATTTACCCCCAATAAATTTAGTTTCCCCCGCCTTGCCAGAACCGGGGAAATCCCCTTTTAAACCCAACCAAAATTTAAAAATCCCAAAACCCACCACCCAGCCAAAAAGGGTAACAAGAAAGGGGTTTTTTCACGGGGCGGACTATTTCCCTTTCCCAAAATGTATTTTTTGCTATCCGAGAAAAAGAATTTACCAACAAAATCCGGGCACTCAAAAACACCACAAAAAAAAATTTTTTTGAATTGCACTCTAACTATGTAATTTTTTTGGCTACCTTTTTTAGAATGCAATATACATTACGTGGGCATACAAATTTGAAAATTAAAAACCCGTATTCTTGAACACTTTAACGATATAACCACTACCCCTAATAGAAAAAAACGGGTCGACCAAAAAATTTTTTCAAATTGTCAAAAACTGTTTAAACTTCTTCTTTAAAAAAAAAGGCCATCGAAAAAATTAAATAATCCCATTAGAGGGGCGAAGGGGGAGCGGGCCCCCTAGAGGCCCCTGAAGGGGCCCTTTTTATCAAACCCCCATAAAAAACTAAAGTTCCCTCAAGGATGAAACATTAAACGAAATTATTTTGTTATTATTAGAGCAAATAAACCCCCTTTTCCCCTAACCACCCCTCCCCCCATAATTCTTTTTTTTTAAATTCTTTATTTCCCCAAATTTTCCCCCGTTTCCTTTTTCAAACACCCTTTTTTATTTTTTTTTATAATTAAAATTTTTTTGATCAAGTTCTATTTTGATTTTAATTCATTCCAATTTCCCTTAAAAAGAACACATTTTTTCCTTTTTTTTTTCTCACTGGGAAGGTTTTTTATTATTCCCCTTTTTGCACATTTCCTTTTATTAGTATCCCCCCCCCTTTCCCCCTGCCCACTTTCGCAAACTTCCCCCTTTTCCCACAAAGTGCAATTCCCCCTTTCCAGTGCGCAAAGTCAGTTTGGCCCTGAAAAACTTTTTCCGTTTTCCGGAAAAGCCACCGCTTGTTTGGCAAATAACTGCGCCAAAAACCCGGGAATTTTGTCTCCCTTTCCCCCCTGACTTAAAATAATTTTCTAAAATTTTTTTGGTTTTAAAAAACAGGGCATTTTGTTCTTTTTGTTACTTTCTATAGTAAGGGGACTGACCATGCCCGAAACGCTTTTGCGTAATTCTGTTTTTTGTTTTTGGGCTTTTTGGATCCTTTCTTGCAAGCATTTCATTCCCATGCGCTTTTTTATTTAAAATTTCTATGCACCAATAAAGGGATTTTTTTTTATTTTAAAAAACCCCTTTTTCATATGGTTGGGGGCTGGGGAAAAATTTTTCTAACTCATAACTTAACTTTGGGGCCCAAACTTTAGCGGAAAACTCCGTGCACCACCAACATTGGCAGGAGCTGGCTACCACCACTACACAACTGAGAGGGCATAGTTCACCAGGAGGATGAGTTCTGGGAACCTTAGCCCAGCCCCGAGACCTAAACAAGATTGCCGCAAAAGGCCTCAACATCACGGGGCAATGAGGGGCCACCATTAAATAACGAGAAATAAGCCTTTTTGTGCCACCATTCAGGATGCCCAGATAACACGGAATCATGAAAATTCTTTTAATACTCGTAAACGGAACTGAGTGGGGACAAAGACCTTCGAAACAGGACAATTAGCAGGTCTCATATCTTGGTGGGACTTAATCTCAGTGGCTAAATCAGGGGAAATAGCTGAGATAACAGTCTCCTTGGGCAATATAGGTGCCGGATCCTCCTGGGATGCGTGGCTAGCACAGAAGCTTCTAGATAGAGCATCAGCCTTCACATTTTTCGAACCAGGTCTGTAAGTAACAACAAAGTTGAAAAGCGTAAAAAATAATGCCCAACGTGCCTGGCGTGGATTCAACCTTTTAGCGCTCTCTAAAAAGGTGAGGTTCTTATGATCAGCAAGGACCGTGACTTGATGCTGGGCTCCTTCGAGGAAGTGGCGCCATTCCTCGAAGGCCCACCTAATAGCCAACAGCTTCCGATTCCCAACGTCATAATTCCTTTCAGCTGAGGAAAATTTACGTAAAAAGAAGGCACAAGGGCGAAGGTTAGTCATAGTAGCAGACCCCTGAGACAAGACCGCCACTGCGCCATACTCGGAAGCATCAACCTCAACTACAAAGGTTTGCTATATCTGCTTGAATCAACACAGGAGCTGATACAAAACACTGTTTAAGCTTCTCAAATGCCTTTAATGGGCCTCAGTTGCCAATTAAATGAACTTCCCCCCCCCCTTCTTATTCATGTCAGTCAACGGCCAAACTAAAACAGAAAAATTACGAATAAATTTACGATAATAATTAGCAAACCTTAGGAACCGCTGCAGGGCCTTCAGAGTTGAAGGGCGGACCCAATCGAGAATGGCCTGAATTTTACCGGGGTCCATACAAAATGAGTTAGGAGTCAGGATGTACCCAAGAAATGGTACCTCCTGCACCCCGAAAACACAGTGTTCACGTTGGACACACCAACTATTTTCCTTCCGGATTTGCAATCCCTGTCGTATGTGTTTAACGTGGGACGACCAATCTTCCGAATAGATTAAAATGTCATCCAGGTAACCGACCATACAACAACCAATGAGTTCTCGGAAATCATCATTAACCAGGTTCTGGAACACCGTGGGAGCATTACACAACCCGAACGGCATCACCAGATACTCAAAATGACCTTCAGGAGTGTTAAACGTGGTTTTCCACTAATCCCCTTCTCGGATACGGATGAGGTTATAGGCCCCTCTAAGGTCCAACTTGGAAAACCTCTTTGCTCCCTGGATTTGATTGAACAGATCAGGGATCAAGCGAAATGGCTATTGTTTTTTTACCGTTATTTTATTGAATTCACGGTAATCTATGCATGGACGGAGGCCTCCATCCTTCTTTCCTACAAAAAAAACACTTGCACCCGTGGGAGACACCGAAGATCGGATATGCCCCTTCTGTAAGCTTTCTGCAATATATTGTTTCATTGCTGGTCTTTTTGGACCAGACAGATTATATATCCTCCCTTTGGGAAACCTCACTCCGGGTAACAGGTCAAAGGCACAGTCGTAAGATCTATGCATTGGCTGCTCTGGGTTTATATCGTGAACCGTGGCCGTAGAGGTGACTATGGAGTGAACCACTGGGATGGTAGCCTTCTCTCAATGTCTCTCCTTAAAATGTCTGTCCAGACGAACGGCTAATGCCATAGTCTCATCTAAAGTACCAGGGGTAGGGTAAACCACCAATAAATCCTTCACATGGTCAGCTTACCCTATTCTAAATTGACATCTAAGAGCTGGGTTGTTCCACCCAGACGGAACACACCAGCGCCGAAATGCGGAGCAATACTCCTCCACAGTCTTTTTACCCTGCCTCAAGGTGGTCAGCTGAGCCTCGGCTACAGCTTCCCTATCTGGGTCATCAAAAAGTACCCCTAAGGCGGCAAAGAACCTGTCCACAGAAGCCAGTTCTGGCGAATCAGGCGGTAACGAGAATGCCCACCCTGATGTAAGGACATAACAATTCCCACTCTTTGCTCCTCATTGTCCGACGTACGTGGACGGAGCCTAAAATACAGGTGACATCCCTCTCTAAATGCCAAAAAGGCCCTCCTGTTGCCTGAGAACCTGTCAGGCAACTGAATAGGGGGCTCCGCAGGAGGGGAAGGTAGCGCAGGGACACCGGGACTTTGGGTAGATTCCTGCTTTTTCTACCTCAGCGCCAGATCCTGGACTAGCTGGGTTAGCCCCTGCATCTTCTCTACCCGAGCGTCATGGGGTTAAAGGGGAGGTAGAGCAGTAACGGTTTTTGGCCTGTGGATAAAAGTTATGTCAAGGAGGTGCAGTGAGCCCCGACTGGAACCCAGCCACTATCCCCGCCCCACTTGACGTGCTGCCCCCAGGTGGCAGACGGCAACTGGCGACAGTCCCTGCGCTGCTAAAGTGCTGGGGCCGTCCCGGAGGGAAGAAAGGCAGACAGTCCGGGTCAATACCAAATAAGAACGCCAAGCCACAAATCAAAAGAGGGATAAACGTTTAAACAAGCGGGGTCAAAAGCCAAACGGGAGCGAGGAACAAGATCAGAAGACAAGCCGGGGTCAGGAGAACAAGCCGAGGTCAGGTACACAGGTAAGCAGACAACAACATAGCAACGGTAATAGGCAGCCAGGAAAATATCACAGGCGCTGCACTCAGCCTTCGGGGAGTTTAAATGGGATTCCTGGATACCGCCCCTGTAGCTGATTGGAGCGGCCTCCGGGTCCTCCCATTGGCTGGTGTGACATGCCCCCTGCCAGGAGTGGCTGTGCCTCTGTCACTCACAGAGCTGTCAGCAGCATGTGTATCAGGGTGGGATCGCAAATCAGCTGCTGCAGCCTGTTCATCCCTCCAGCCTGAGCACAACCTAGCCCTGACAGTATGGAAGAGTTTTTGACAGTCTCTTATTGAAAGACGGCAAATCACAACTATTCTTAAATCCCTCTAATTTCCTACAGCCAACTAGGATTAGAAACTGAATTGTTTCTAGCGAATACCTGTGAGATGCGGTCTGGTGGAAGAACCGTAAGACAAAATCAACAGTGTTCTTCCTTCAGTACCAGGGATTTACAACTGCCCAGTAGGACTAGGAATTGATCATTTTCAACAAACTATTATACAAGTGCGCTATCTGCGCCAAATTGAGATTCACCGAGCGCAATAAAACTATTCAAAAGTTACAAGGATGAGAAATTGCGTTTTTGTCAGCAATGACACACGAGAACAGTTACTAGAAAATTTCTGTATTCTAATGTAAGTACAAGGTGGCTCTTTGAACGAAACTGGGCTGCGCCAAAGTGAAAAACAGCTATTTAAAATTCACACGGATAAGAAAAGGTGGTTTTTGCACCAATGAAATACACCAGCCGTTACTAGAAAATTTATGTATCCAAATGTAAGTACAAGGTGGCTCTTTGAACAAAACTGGGCTGCGCCAAAGTGAAAAACAGCTATTTAAAAGTTATACGGATAAGAAAAGGTGTGTTTTGCACCAATGAAATACACCAGCAGTTACTAGAAAATTTCTTTATCCTAATGTAACTACATGGTGGCTCTTTGAAAAAAACTGGGCTGCGCCAAAGTGAAAAACAGCTATTTAAAATTTATACGGATAGGAAAAGGTGGTCTTTGCACCAATGAAATACACCAGCAGTTACTAGAACATTTCAGTATCCTAATGTAAGTACAAGGTGGCTCTTTGAACAAAACTGGGCTGCACCAAAGTGAAAGACAGCTATTTAAAATTTATACGGATAAGAAAAGGTGGTTTTTGCACCAATGAAATACACCAGCAGTTACTAGAAAATTTCTGTATCCTAATGTAAGTACAAGGTGGCTCTTTGAACAAACCTGGGCTGCGCCAAAGTGATAAAAAGCTACTTAACCCCTTACCGCCGGAGCCAGTTTTGGTCTCTCTGACAGAGCCCTATTTTTGAAATCTGTCATGTGTCACTGAATAACTTTTTGACACTTTAACCTATCCATGTGATTCAGAGATTGTTTTCTCGTGACACATTGTGCTATAGGATAGTAAGAAATTTTGGCGCAAAAAATGATTGTTTATTTGTGAAAAATATCAAATTATCGTGAAAAATGTGAAAAATTTACCAATTTCAAACTTCAAAAATTTCTGCATGTAAGACAGATAGTTATTCCACTCAAAATAGTTTATAACTAGCATCTACCAATTTTTT